>JACEVL010002423.1:12500-18434 GCA_020284085.1 Aporrectodea caliginosa
GACTGAGACTGAGACTGAGACAGAGAGGGACAGACAGAGACAGAGATAGACAGACAGGCAGACTAAAAGACAGCCAGCCAGACAGAGGCAGACATACAGACAGTGTTATTTAAGTTTCAGTTTACTTTTCAGTTTCAGTTTTAGTTTTGTTTTAACTTTTCAGTTTAGTTTTAGTTATAGTTTTCAAATCTTTTCAGTTTTAGTTTTAGTTTCAGTTTTCAAAACTTTTCAGTTTTAATTCAGTTCTGTAAACATTCAACAGAAGCAATTAAATGTCATTTTTTTATTAACGACATTCGTCTTGATTAGCACATCATCAACAGGGAGACGCATATGTGGCCAGCAAATCAGCTGTGTAAAGAATGTACAATAAAGGTACGATAATTAGTTGAGTCCTGCTGGAATAGATTCAGCTGTGAGCTTAGGGCCTACTCTCCAAGTCAGCCTATAGGCCTATTTCTCATTCAGTTTCATGTCTACCGGCAGAGATGCACCTCAGTTTCTTCTCTTTGCATAAAATAGTAAAATTAATGCTTTATAACCTAGAAAATTATCATTCCAGATTTCTGAAAAAGAAATCCATTACTGCGAGTTTCAGGCTATTATTCAAATGTTCAAACAAACGAATCTTACAACTCTAATAATGCTGGACTAAAAGCTGGCTGGCACTGACCAAAATGCTAATCTTTGTCTAATCTAATCTAATCTAATCTAATGTAAACACACACGGGGAGCAGCAATTTTTAATGAAAACTCTGACTCTGTAAAAGATTTGTTAATAAGCCCAAGTGCTTATGCATAATCATTATTATTTACTTCCTAACTAACTTATATTCAGCAAAATTCACATTTAATTTCTACGATTTTTACGGCAGAACCCAACTATTTTGCTCAGAATTCGTCAACTAACGTTTCTGTTTTGTTATCAATCGTAATTATTGAAAGAGCTTCCATACATTCTGTTCTTGCTTTTAGGATGCATGGTGTTATTTACGGAACATTTGTTATATTATCTGTACTTCGACGCTGGATGGTTACCACAACCGCATTCAAAAGTGGTCTGCCATTATCGTTCGTAGCTGTACGAAGAGTTCCCGGTTTGTCCTTCTTTTCGAATTATTCCGGTCTTGCTTTTCGAATTGCTTTGGTCTTGCTTTTCGAATTGTTCTCGTCCTGCTTTTAGAATTGTTCTGATCTTGCTTTTAGAATGATGTGCTGTTAGTTGCATGCATTGTTTTTGTCTGATGTCTACCATGACCATTTATGAAAGCGGTTAAAGATATCTCTGCTGCTATTATTGTTATGCATAACGAGAAAGAGTTCACATTTTCCTATGCCAGAGCAAACCTCTCTATCCACACCTACAGGCAGGATGGCACGTATTTATGTCCTAAAGAGGTTGTCCTAAAGTTGTCTTTTTGAAAGAACAGCGAGGAAGAAGTCACAGTTTAGACCTAGGCCCTTTTTTGTCAAAACGTTCCTGTTTGACGAGTTGTTTATCGAAGCCTTGTTTCCAGATGCGATTCTAACTTGTTGTTGGAAGTAAGACCGAGTTGCTTTCATGTTCCATGGCATGGTTGTCCCGACTACCCAGAAGATCCTGAGCGCAAATAAACACCACCTGCTTCACAGATAGTCTAAAATCTGCTAAACAAATTTTAATAAATAATAAATAGCAATATTATTTTTAGAAACATATTCTATCAAAACAAATACATGTATCTATGTGTTTCTATTCAGATGGTTTATCACTCAATCGATATACAGAAGTATCTGACGACTACATTACAATACAACTGTACTTGATATTGCCCTCCTTCCAAAGTTCAGAAGTGCACACGACCAAACAACATAGCATATTTGGCGCTGAACAATTGCCAGTGAAGGACTTGCTCAAGGTCCCTACACAGTAACTGCCTCGGGCAAGGCTCGAACTCGTACTCTTGTTACAGTCGAGCGCTCTAACCAATCGGCCACTGTGCCACACGCCAAATTACGAAGCTGTATTGTACAAAACTGGTTTAGTGGATAGGCTATGCTGCGAATTAATTATTATTAGTCCAATTCCCTACTTTATTGGATATCTGTTAGGCTACGTCGGTTTATAGATAGATCATCATACGGTTCATACCTCCTACACTGTCTTCCAGGTAACCATTTACGACTTGGTTTCTCGCCTTCTCGGCTGTTCAGCCCTTCTCCCTGAGTACACTCATCAGCAGTGGAGGCGCCAGGATTTCAGGTTGGGGGGGGGCTAAAGCTCCAAGCCCTTCCCTTTTGTCCCCTCCTCCCTGTGATTTGCAGTGATCTCCCACTTTTTGGGGGAGCTGAGCCGCAGTTACGGGGCTTAGCCAACCCTATCCACCCTGGGGGATATCTTAGAGTCAGTCTGGCAGAAGTGGTTTGAGGTATAAGGTCTATAATATTTGCAAAGCAAAGCGGCATTCTGTGCGTGTCTGGCTGTCATTGGGTACTTTGACGGAAAGAACAGACGTTGGAGATTCTTGTACTTTTTATTCACGGTATGTCTCATTTAATATGATATATGATAATAAATAAGTCGAATGGCTCTTTGCTTATTAGCTAGTTCCCCAGGGATCTTATAGCCTATACTATGTATCAATATCTATAGATTAGCTGAACGACAGTGGACCACTATGTAGCCTACTTCACATCCAGTAAACTTGGTTAGCCTACATGTGGGACGCGGTGGTGTAGCGGTAGGCCCTATGTTCTGTGCCTTGTAACCGGAGGGTCTCAGGTTCAAATCTACCTCACGCCACTGTGCAGCAACCCTGGACAAGTTGCTCACCCACAATTGTCTGTGTGGAAAGCAAGGGGAAATCATCTCACTCATCGCATAAAAGCCAACGGACCTGCCTTCGAGCAGATAACTCATCATCTTCAGGTTACATGTGCGATTAAATTCTCGTGCATTTGAATTCCTCGCATGTAATCTAGAAAAACTGAAAAGTCAACCTGCAGGAGTTGGACCGCGATCCATAGACTGTCGAAGATCGAACCAGCTGTCGTCACGGACTGAGAGGCCCAGGTCGCCATTTAGAAACAGAAACATCTCATGTCGCGATCCGATCCATCCACACCGAAGACACATCGGTAGAAGAGGTATCCTGCGAACGCCAATCCAAGAACTAGAATGACAAGACCGATACCGTGAGTCATGTTTGTTGAGGGATGGAAGACCGTTGAAAACGTCAGAAGTCTTATGACATAAGCGCTTAGGCCACTTCTCGTCTCCTCCCTGTTAGATGTTGAACTCGTTGGCAAGAGTTTCGACGATCGACAGAATTTAAATTGTGACGTCTGCATAGTCACCACATGACGTCATTCGAAAACGTCATAGACTCTAAATTTGGCCTTTCAATTGTTACTGATTCCAATCGTGGTCATAGCCTTGACATTTCTTGCTTAGTGCTCAGTCCTTCCCATGCAGGTCTGCACTTCTGCAAACCATCTTCTCCATTTGTCTCTGTCCATTGCCAGTCGTTCAACCTCGTCTCACGACATCTCCAAACCCACGTCCACTGGTCGTTGATGGTCTACAGCAAGTTCTTCCATGGTCATCCCCTCTGAAGAACTGGTCGGAAACCATCAAGGACGACTTGAGGTGCTTATTGAACAAATAATAAGAAGTATCAACTCCACCTCAGATTATCTAGGCTAGCCTGGGCCTATCCCAAGTCAGGAAAAAGAAGGAGGGTTCCGCGGTTGGCTTGAAATTCACTCGGGTCAAAAAATCTCTATAGCATAAGAAAGAACGCAACAAATTTACTCGAAATTTCTAAATGCAACTCCCACTTAATGCTAAGTGCAGAACGGAGCGATTGATTTGCTACGAGGTTCCCACCAGACTTGTATACGAGTCATAAAACTCGAGACCGAGACAGTGGGGTCCGAGACCGAGACCGAGACAGTGGGGTCCGAGACGTAGACGAGACACCAGGTCCGAGACAGTTCGAGACAGTTCAAAACGAATGAAATGTACATTGGACCCAAGTCCCCAAAACAATTTTTCTCAACTTTTGAAGTCTAATACAAGGGTGAAGTCACTGAAATCAGCCGATCACCTGAATTGTATAAACTATAATAAAGACATTAAATATTTCAGCCATTCTGAAATCTTCTAAATGATTCTAAAATTTAAACCGACAAAATTCCATATAGGCCCTAGGCCTATTAGCAATTTAGCGACATAAGTCACATCACTCACCTTGAGAAACTAGATTTTGTTCCAAGCGTTTCGCTTATGTTGGCTTTACACAAACGACGAACGGCATGCCATTTATTTTGTTTTTCATTGATTTCAAACTGCGTGCATGCAAATTTCACGATTTCAGGTTCTTTATGAGACATTTTAAAATAGGCCTATTTGGAAATTTTGGACTGATAGTGCAAACTTAAGACTGCTTTTTCAATACTCTTAAATCTTAATACCAGAAACATCGCTATTTTAAAACTTCCTGTCTGTTTAGCATTTCCGATTAACTAGTTATCCGTTCGGCACAAGACAATTTTATAGCGCAATACTCTACGAAGTTCCGAACAAAATGCAGTTTGTACGAGAACTTTGGAGACCGCTTCTACAAGAGAACAAGACTTTCGCTTCGAAACAGTTTCCAAAAAGACAAGACTTTCGCTTCGAGACAGTTTACAAAAAGTCAAGAAATGATCTCGAGACCGAGACCGAGACATCAAAAACCTGTCTCGAGACGTCTCGAGACCGAGACAGTGTCTCGAGACAATACAACTCTGGTTCCCACTGATAACAGCGCGTGTCGATTGCATGGAGGAATGCAGGCGACAGAAGCGCTTAAAGATGAACGTGGACAAGACGCAACTCATTTGGATTGGAATGAGACGCCAGCTAGACTTTGACACGACCGGAAAGAGCTCCAGCTGAAGATTTCAGTGGTTCCACTACCCTCAGAAGCGATCGACTTCAGGTTAATCATCGACAGATAGCTGACAATTCAATTCAATTCATTTATTGATCCCGGAAAAAACAAGACAAAATACACTTAACAAATCAGTAAAGAAAAAGCATTTTCTGCAAACAAAAGTATAGGTAAATACAGAACTTATATAGCAAATTATCTGGGAACAAAAGGCACACCTGAAGGGACGAGTCCCGCTAAGTAGGGGCCTAAACATATTAATGTAAGGCTGGATAGATAATTAAGCATGTACTAGTGTCAGGACTGTGAGCAGAGGATCACGGGATCATGTGGCAATATTTAGTATGTACGTACGAGTAAGTCGTTTGAAGTGAGATAGATTAGTAACACCTTGAATATCCCTAGGTAAGTTGTTCCAAGTCAGAGGACCCTGGTACTGCATTGTGAATTTACGGGTGTTGGTTCTAGCATGTGTAGACATATAAGTTCGATTACTTCTAGTAGCTATAGCTTTCGTGACAGGAGTAAAAAAGATAGAAAAGCAGGAGGTAAGAGATTGTTGTCGTACTGGTACATAAATTCACAAGTTTGCACATATCTAATTTGGTCAATATTTAAAATCTTAAGATCATAGAAAAGTGATTTGGTGTGAGAATTGAATGAGGATTTAGTTATGATTCGTATTGCTTTTTTGCAGTATTTTTAATTTAGTTAGATGAGCTGGGTAAGTAGAGGACCAGATGAAATTACAATATGTTAGGTAAGGTTGAATTAGAGCAAAGTATAGGTTCTTCAAAATTAAGGGGGGGAGTAAGTGGGAAATTCTTCTTATTATACCAATATTTTTCATAATTTTTTAGATATTTCATGGGTATGTACATTCCATTTCAAGTGCTGATCGACGAAGACACCAAGGAATTTAGTAGTTTGATGACAGAACACTTGGCCAATCTCTGCCAAAATGCTACTTTTTGGGAAATCAGACAGCTACGAACATCGCTGTCACTCGACTCAAGAA
>JACEVL010002424.1:0-16853 GCA_020284085.1 Aporrectodea caliginosa
TTGGGGAAAAATTTTGTTTCCCTTTTTTCCTATTTTTCCCTTTGCATCATAAACCCCCCTTATTGTTTGAGGGGTTCAAATTTTTTTAGTTTTTTGCCTTGATGCCCCCCTTTAAAATTTTATTAGGGGCCTCCCGCCCTTTCCACTTTGGGGGGTTTTTCCCAAAGCGCATCAAGGGTTTTTTTGGGGTTTGGGGGTTTGAGGTGGATTAACCCGAACCTGGGGGTCAACAGCCCCCTACCCCCGCCCCCCAGATTTTTTGAGACGTTTTTGAGGAATCAGTAAAAAGGGCGGGGTCTACGGTTTGGTAAAACCAACCAAATTCAAGCCAAAAAGAGGGAAACAACTTTTAAGCCCGGTTTGGGTTAGGCCTTTTAATTTTTTAAATTTTGAAAAATTTTGAAAGTTTGGGAATTTTCGGACCAATGAGAATCAAGACAAAAAAAACGGAAAAGTGGAAAATGTGTTAAAAAAAATTTAAAAAATTTGTTAATTTTTTTGATTTCGGACGAAAATACTTTTTTCAAGGGAGGCCCAGGGGAATTTATATTGGGGATAAAAGTAAGAAAATAAAGAACATTAAAAAAATGGCTTTCTTTGAAAAAAAATCTAATTAAAAAAAGCTAAAAATGGCGATATAGTGTGTTTATCAAATTTTTCCCCCGATTTAGCACAATACCAAGAAATTTTGGAAACCCCGAGATTTTTAAAAATTATTCAATTTTAAATACCAATTCAGGGAAAGTAAGAATTCCTATGCCATGTAACTTCTAACCCCGCTTTTTTTCAAAAAAAATTTTTTTTTTAATCAATAGTTATTTTGAAAAAAATCCCCAACTTCTTTTAAAAAATATTTTTTCCATGAAACTTTTTTTAACGCATTTCAGGGGTTTTAAAAAGGTTTTTTTTTAAATTCCACTTCTTTTTTCCAAAAAATTTTCATCAATACTTTTTTTAAAGGAAAAATTATTTCTTTCCCCAAACTTCTTTTAAAAGAAAATTTTTATAAACCCCACTTATTCTAAAAATTTTTTCTAATCCAGTTTCCCTTTAATTTACGTAAAAAAAATTTAAAACCCAAAACTAGGGAACCCGAAATGTTTCTCATCCTTCATTTCGACATTTTCCTAAAATTTTTTAAAAAGGACATTTAAAAAAAAATTAAAAAAAAATTTAAAAGTTGTAAGTTATTCAAAATTAATTTTAAAAGTAAATTTTTTAAATTCCCCGGGACATCTTTAAAAGGAGTTTTTTTTGAATTTTTAACGGATTTATATCGATTATGGGGGGGGTTAAATTAAAAAGTGAATTTAAATTTTTGTTGGTTTAGGCCTTTCAGAAAATTTTTAAAAAACTCTAGTTAACAAGGAAAAATAGGGTATTTTTGTTTTTAAAATTATGGTAAATTTAATTTAAAAGTTTTGTATGCTTCGTAATTTCAACGTTGTTGGGCCCATTAGGGTAGGCATTTGTTAAACCCCCAAAACCATTTAAGGGGTTTTTTTGAACTTTGAATTTGCTTTTTTAAATTTTGGTAGGTTTAAAAATGAAAAAAATTTTGCTCACAAACAAGTATAAAAAGTGATTTTAAAATTAATTAGTTAATAACTTTTAAAAACTTTAAGGCTTCAAAAGCAAAAATGTTTTAAAAACTTTTTTTAACTAAATAAAAGAAAAATTTTTTAAAATATTTTTAATTAGTTTGAAAAAAAAAAAAAAAATTTGGTTTCTCCATTTTTTTAACCCGTTACCATTTTTGGAACATTTACAAATTTTAAATAGTTGAAAACCCCAATTTGTTGGCCTAACCGGTTTTTTTTTTGATTTCGTTCGTTTTCCCCCCCCCAAAAAAAATGTAATATATAAAACTCGTAAAAATAGCCAAGGTTTCAATATGGTTGATCGGCTTTTTGTCTCCTTCGGGGGAGGGAAAAAACCCCTTTGGGTAACGTCAGGGGGGAAAAAATTAAAGGACAAAGAAGGAAAATTTTTGGGAACTTGGGGATTGGGGTTTGAACCCCTTTTGGGTTTTCAACGTCGGGAAAATTAGAGAGAAGGAATCAAAATTGCAGCAGGTGTTACTTTTTTAAAAACTGCGTCTAAAACCATCAAGGCACCCCAGCCGAGAGGGTTAAAGAAAAGGCACCCCCCAATAATTCTCATATGAATTTTTTTTGCCCCAAGTGCTATCGGCTCCGGGCACGTTTATTAAATATCTTCAAAATTTTTTCAGGGGGAAGTATGGTTTGAAGCCATTTTACTTACCTGGCCCCCCACCGGGTTCTACTCCAAAACCTTACCTAGGATTTCTTCCAAAGAGTGGCTGAAAACCCTTTTAAATACGCTTGCAATTCACACCCCGGCTTTGCCAGCCAGAAGAATTGTAGAAAAAAACTGGTTTCCAGGGTTTTGGAAAAAATTTTAAACCCCTTGCCCCGATAGCCGTATACGGCGGTGGTTTTGAAAATACCTTAAAGGTAAGAGGCTTAACAAAAAAACCTTTTCAGACATTTGTTCGAATTTTAAAAATAATATCGGTTTGTGAGAAATGCTGAGTCCGGTTGCCAGATGTCGAACTTATTAAACTAAACGACGGCGTGGATCATATTTTGAACAGAGTAGGATCTCCGATGTAAAGACAAAACATGGAGAGGCCTGATAGGTGTCCACGAGATCGTGCTTTTCTTCTATCCTCACGTGCACCTCATACTAGTATATTGAATGTTTGTTCCTCTCTGACCACTCTGTCCCTGCGCCACTCAGACGAGGAAGAACGGATCGCGGTCGGGTTGAGGGTAGGCACGACACTTTGTGAACCCCATTTGTGCCACCACTGTCGATTGGAATGCAGAGGAGGAAGAGGAGAAAACAAGAGCGCACGGGAGGCCTCTAATACTAAACATCATCAGGACAGCGCTACGCAGAGAGAAAATCTCTGCACAGAGAGAGCCTCACGGCCTTTTAAGAGCAGAAGGAAAGCGGCAAAACGGTGTCACAATCATCCCTTGGTCAGGTGGACGATGCCTGGCATGGGATGTGACAGTGTCCCACACCTACGCCACGTCTCATCATGCTCACACATCCATTCGTGCAGCTGCTACAGATTGTTGGTGGTTTCTGTAAACTTTACCATGTCTCGCATTATATGCGTGACGTACTCCACTGGCTTCCTGTTTCCCAGCGCATTCCATTTAGGATTTCGGTCTGGGTCTGGCGGTGCCACTTAGGGAGCGCCCCAGCCTACTTGCGCGAATTCTGTTGCCCCACCTCAGGTTTGGCTGCACGCAGATATCTTCGTTCTGCGTCTCGAGGCGAACTTGCTGTTCCCTTTGCGCGCACTTCAAAGATGCAGCGTCGTGCCTTCTCAGTGGTTGGGCCGACCACGTGGAATAATCTTCCTTCCGAGCTGCGTGTTCCTTTAGCTAGTGACTCTGCATAGCGATATGCATGGATCGATCCATGGCAGCGTTAAACATCTTATGGCAGCAAAGGCCGTTGACTCCGACAGAAATTATTTGAATAGTTCTCACCGTTCTTATGGCACAATATAGTTCATAATGGGAAGACGGCGGTTAGACGAAACGGAACAACATAAAACTGGAATTGGATCGCACTCAGTTGTTCATGGATGCTACATTTCTAAGAGTCGATACTGGTTAAGCATGACAAAATAAAGATCGAACAAACTTTATTTGCTAAGACATTTCAACCTTAACCAAACTTATCATACATGTATGAAATTATCGTTGCAGTAACTTTTTTATTGCAGTTACGGGACATGAAAACAGCCTGAGAGTTTACGAACATGAAAAACTTCGATTGAGTGAAAACACGTAGTAAGCCAGCTACAGTAGATCACGTGACGTAAACAATCAGCGCAATAATAAAAACAACAGTTAAAATGCTTAATTAGACATAAGATTAATAGGCTTAACTAAATTGAACTTAAAATGTTAAAAAAACGCTAATCAAAACCAGGATCCTTGAATATGTCCTGTCCTACAGAAATACTTAGTTGCACTGCACAAAAGCTCTTACTTTGAATACAAAACTGATATGCATGAATTCGTTCTTGTGTATACTATCATCATAGACTGAGTAGCTCCACACATCCATTTTTTTCTTATTTGTTCACCAACTGTTGTTGGTGAACTCAATAACGTCAAATATTTCAGGTAATTTCTGGTTGAGACTTTTGTTTCTCCGTAGACTTGAAGATCGCGAAAATGTTTTTACAAACCTTTTGTGAGCAATTTACTGCAGATCTATCTTGCGACCTCAGCCTCCTGCATTTACAAGATGGATGCTGCCTATCGTATTTGCTTAACTATGACAAATAAAGATCGAACTAACTTTATTTACTAAGACTTATCAACTTTAACATCAGTACTAATTGTGTGAAATTATCGTTGCAATTACTTGTGTGTGCAGTTACGGAGCAGTAACAGTGTGCGAACACGACCATGTAAAATTTGGTTTGAGTGAAAACAGCTCGAAAAAGCTAATGTACATCATGCTAAGTATGCTATCGGTGAAATAATAAAAACATGTCAATAGAGTTAGAGTACCTAACTAGACACTTGGATTGAGTGAAAACAACACAAAAACAGCCACAGTAGATGATCTAAAAGTGCAAACATAAAAACAATAGTTTTGTTTCTTTGTAGACTCAAAGGTAGCGAATAATATTTTTACAAATTATGTCAAACAGGATGATTTCTCTCCATCTAGGGTTCATTCATGCATTTCTCACGAATTGCATTGAAATGTTTCCCGACATACCCGGAATTCACATCCATGGCTGTTCTCAAGTAACGTTCTTAACAATAAATTTTGCAGACTTAAACTTTCGAAACTATTTTACAAACCTTGAGCCAGACACGAAGTGGGTTTTTTCATGATGTCTCAGACCAGAAGCGCATGAGAAGGTTTTCTGACATACCTGGCAAAGGTATGGTTTCTCCCCAGTATGTGTTCTCGTGTGCCTCTTTAGATGACTTTTATAATTAGTTTTAAACTCACAAAATTGGCAGTGGTATGGTTTCTCTCCAGTATGAATTCTTGCATGACTTTTGAGATGAGAAGACTGGAAAAACCGTTTTTGACATGTCTGGCACTGGTATGGTTTTTCTCCAGTATGGGTTCGAAAATGATTTTGTAGATCATAAGATTTGTAATAACTCTTTTCGCATATCTGACATTGGTATGGTCTCTCTCCAGTGTGAATTCTAACATGACTTTGTAGCGATGAACGTGTGGAAAATGTTTTTTTACAAAGAATACACAGATATCGTTTCTCTTCAGGGTGGGTTTTTTCATGATTTTTCTGACCTGTGCTGCTTGAGAATGTTTTATGACATATCCGGCAAAGGTATGGTTTCTCTCCAGTATGTGTTCTCATATGAATCTTTAGACAACCTTCATATTTCGATTTAAACTCACATAACTGACATTTGTACGGTTTCTCTCCTGTATGAATTTTTTATGCTGTGTTAGATTTGAAGATTTGGAAAAACGTTTTTTACATTCTTGGCATTGGTAAGGCATCTCTCCAGTGTGGATTCTTGCATGAATCCTTAGATATGAATGCTGAGAAAAACGTTTTTGACATACTAGGCATTGATTAGATTTCTCTCCTGTATGAATTCTTGCATGACGTGTGAGTTTTGAAGATTGGGGAAAACGCTTTTGACACACTTGGCATTGATAAGGCATCTCTTCTGTATAGATTCTAAAATGGTTGTGTAGACTGTAAGAACAAGAAAATAATTATGTGTTTACACAGTTGTTTGAGGCTGCTATACAGCGCAAGTCAAGCCGTAGGCCTATAGCTTATAACTAACCAAGAACTGAAGAACCACAGGAGAAGTTATAATTTCAAGTAGAAAAACACAAGAAATTAAAAATATATTCCAAATTCAAAACCATTTAGAGCAATCAAATGCGTAACAATATATTTCTGTGGTAGTGTATGGTCATTGTTATTTGATTTGAAGTAAGTTTTATAGCATGCCACTAGGGACTGTTTTAGCTCTATTGTGGCAGTCTCAGGGTTGTCAGCAGAATAAGAGTTGTAAAACAGAATGTAAACAAGTACTTTGTTATCTGCCCTTGATTTTAAAGTAATGGATAAATCATACTAAAGTCGGTAATCCTGGCACTGGCGGTCCCAAATTATTCAATGAAAGAAATTAACAGAGGCCGCCGCTTTCTTATAGTTTCGCTAAAACGTGCTATATATTCTCACGAATCCAGCTTCTAACTGCTGAAAACATTATTTTCATCCAGCTTCTATTGAATAGAAAGTTAGTTTCATCCATGCAACCAGCTTGGTATCCAGCTTGTATTTACGGAAGAAATTATTTTAATCAATCCAGCTTCTATTTCAACACAGGAATGTTTTCATCAATCCAACTTCCATTTAGGAAAGAGTTTTTTCATCAATCCAGCTTCGATTTAGCATAAAAATAATTTTTTCATCGCTCATCCAGCTTCTATTTCTACCATAAATATGCTCATCCAACTTCTAATGTTACTGCAATAATTTAACATTAATACCGTGTTTTCATCGCTCATCCAACTTCTAGTTTCACTATTACATTTTATTTATGACCTGCTATACCGGTTGGGATTTGGGTATATGCTGCCAGGATTACCCTAAAGTCGTATATAGGGAAGGGGGTGGAGAGGAGGAGATGGGAAATGCAGAGGGAAAGAGAGGTCGGGATTGTTCGAGAGTAACAACGGGTAGGACTTGGGATTTACTACTCCGAATGCCAGAAAAGTTTACCCGAAGATTTACCTCGCAACCAAAGCAGTTACGCGCGCCTACTCCCGACTTCTTTTAACGATGCTACGATTTCTCATATGTTTTTTTTTAATCTATAAAAACGCAATGGGAAGTTGACCAACTCGCCATATTGACACATATCCCGGAAGTTACGTCCCGAAGATCTCGGCAAGGATGCACAGCTCTATGTTTCATTTTATAGCGCATTTTTAACGTTGATTTATTGGTCAGATTCATCCTTTAATTAGTGTTGTCGGTATCCGATATTGTATGGGGAAAGTATCGGAGGCCAGAATGAAGGCCAGATAGAGAATTGTGTTACAAAGTAGTAGATCTCAATGCTTGAAAAAATGACTAGTTAGACATTTCTGGTTTCATGGATAGTCTGCAATAGAAAACTAAATAATTGACGTCTTCTAATTAATTAAAATCTGTAGTTAATATGCAGCCATATATAGGCCTATATATTATACATCTGTTGAAATTTATTTTATTGTAAATCTTTCATATTATATATTTTAATTTAGGGGTAAAATGGGGTAACTTCGGCACCTTAAGCAATTTCTTGAATATTTAAAATATTGTCACAGTTGTAAGATCCACTGAAGTTTCCATAGTTTGCTACAACCCTCTGCTATGAAATGGCGCCTTCAAACTGTGAATCGGCTCTCACAAATTCCTGCTATAACATGTGAAGTGAAGGCATTCAAATGCCGAAATTACCCACAGGGTAGGGTAATTTCGGCATGGGTGACGAAATTACCCGAAATAAAAATGACGATATGTTTAGAACTAGCTAAATTGAACAGAACGGCTTAGATTATGTTTGTAGGCCTATAGGCCTATACCTGCATTCATTAGCACTCTACAGTCAGACACTGTAACAAGCAATGCTATCGATTCATTGCTAATATTTATTTAAAATTCACAAACTGTTCAGACAAATCCGATTCCCAGTAGTGCAAGTGGACGGGCGAGTTGAGGCCACTGCCAACATGCTAGAGCTCTTTTACAGAAATCTTTGTCATAGCAACTGTACAGTAAGTCAACAATTTTGCGACAACAATGAACAAGCATAAAAAGGAAACAGTTTTGCAGAGCAATAATCAGTGAGTTACTAAGCCTGCATCTAGAATCCACGACAGTCTGCTTGTTGATGATGCAAGTGCAGTTATCGCATGTGCACACTCATTTCTCGCATTGGTTTGCATTGCCACCAAGGAACGAATGATTCGTTATACGGAATCTTGCACAACAGACACGGAGTTGTGTGGACGGTACTGCTAACAGTTCTGTGACTCAATGTAGGCCTGAGCTTGGACTAGTTATTGTCTTTCACAGCTGCTTCCGCTGCTACAGAATCACGTTTTTTTTATCTTGATCGCCTTCTCAGCGTTCTGGACGATAGTTGAATTTTTTGCTTTGTAGTCTCTTCTGTCACCAACTGGCTTTTGAAGGGTGAACTTGTAAAGACTTCTGCATGCCATACATTGCTTTTCCTTTTGTCAGGATCACTAGCTGATCAAAGTTGGTCCTCTCCGTTGGACGAACTACAGACAGGGTTTCGTCATAGTTCTGCCGAGGTCGAGCATCAGACATAGTACGATAGTGTGAACAAGAAGAGTTTTGAAGTGACGATTCTGGAACTGATGAATTATCAACGTCAGTCGACGGCAGCGAAGTCAATTTCAGGCCAGAAGCACTGGTGGTCGGTTATACGGACATAGCAAAGTGTGAAAAAAGAAGTGATTTGATCAAAACGTTTTCTTACTGTAGTTAGATCGGTGCTCAATTCCAATAATTTCGGAATAACTAAACGCTGGTTCTTTGACGATCTTCGATGACAGACTAAACAGTTTGTTGGACATGAAAATCAAATTTCCGACAGCTCTTTTCCAGATAGCCTAATCAGTTAAAATGGTTGGTCAACCCAGAGAACACTTTGTCACACCTCCGTCCACGCAAGCTCTTTTCACATTGTCCTGAAGAGTTTGGAGTAGAATCCCACTGTTTAGCGACTGATTTCTTTGGACGCCCATCAACAAGCGCAGCCTTTACTGCTAACCTGATGTAATCGTTCGACCACTGAGCATATCGTCCACGGTAGGGTTTGGCTAAGTTATCCCACCCGAATAATCCACTTTGCCTGTACAAACACTCTTGCGTTTTAACTAGGCCTACGCATGGGATGCTTGCAGAATTAAGTAGGGATTTAACCTTGGCCAGGTGAAGCAAGACAGAGGGGTAATTTCGGCACTACCCTAGAGCAAATTTCGGCACTGCCGGAATTAGACAAAATTTGAGTGCCGAATTTACCTCCTATGTAGGCATTATTCTGAGCGTATAATAGAAAAATAATCGGCTGCTATACAAATTAATAACGCTCAGGGTTCTACACTACAATGTTTATACATGGAGAAAAAAATAGCCTTTACTTATATGATCGATACCAAATGTTTAGCAGCGCTGTGACTGAATATATATATACAGTTAAGAAAATGCATCAAAACAAAAATGACTTACTAAGGGTGCTAAAAATACGATTCTTACAATGTTTTTTAAATTTTCTAAGACCGTAAGGTCCAGACCTATGACGTCACACCATAGAGCTTTATTGCTGCACGGTATTTTCTCGGCTACCCGGGGTGCCGAAATTACCCCTATGCCGAAATTACCCCACTTTACCCTATAGCTGAAAATATCTGCAAAATAATAACACCCGTGGGGAGTCCCATTGTAAAAAGACCCGGATTTAATTATGGTGAAGTTTCAATGTAAGCCTACGCTTTTGACACACTTGGCATTGGTAAGGCATCTCTCCAGTGTGGATTCTTGTATGACATGTAAGACTGGAACACCGAGAAAAGCGTTGCTGACATATTTCACATTGGTAAGATTTCTCTCCGGTGTGAGTTCCTACATGAATTGTTAGACTTGAAGACTGGGAAAAGCGTTTCAGACATAGTTGGCATTCATATGGTTTCTCTCCAGTATGGATTCTAACATGACTGTGATGCATTTGAGCTGCGGAAAATGTTTTGTTACAAAGAATACAAAGAAATCGTTGCGCTTCAGAGTGGGTTTTTTCATGACCGTTAAGACCTGATATGTTTGAGAATGTTTTCTGACATTCCCGACAAAGGTATGCATGGCTTCTCTCCGGTATGCATTCTCATGTGGATCTTTAGATTAGTTTTATAATTAGTATTAAAGTCCTAGTTTTAAACTCACATAACTTGCATTTGTACGGTTTCACTCCGTTATGAATTCTTGCATGACGTGTTAGATGTGAATATTGGGAAAATGTTTTTGACACACTCGGCACTGGGAAGATTTCTCTCCGGTGTTCATTCTTGCATGAAGTGTTAGATATGAAGAATGGGGGAAATGGTTTTGACACACTTGGCATTGGTAAGTCATCTCTCCGGCGTGAATTCTTGAATGAAATGTTAGCTTTGAAGATAGCAAAAAACTTTTTACACATAGACCTCTATTTGGCAATGGTAAGGTTTCTGTCCAGGATGGATTCTAATATGATTCTGCAGCTAAGAACCTTCTATCTTTTCTTTTGTTGTATTTATGATGGAATATCCTAATCGAATTTTGAAAGAAATGCTATTCGACAGCATGATTATGAAATAACAGATTTTGCGCTGCAGATACGATTTTAACACAAATAAAGCTAGAGTAGAAACACTGAAACTCTTGTAAGTTTATGTGGAGTGATATGTTTGTCGAAGCTCGCCATATGTTTTTTTTCAGTTTGAATTTCTCTAAGCATTCCGTAGAAACCAAAAATAGTACATTGACTTTAATATTGCATTTTTTAATTCATACTATGAACCTAAAAAACCACCATAGTCGTAATATTAAAAAAAAACTTAAACTTTTGGGAGACAGAGTCAGAATTCCGACAGTATGATCACCTAAGACAAAATATCAATTTGCAAAGACAATTACAACAAACACATTGAACATGAACTTACAATCTGTATAATGACTGTATTCCATTATCTGCAAGCTGTATTTAAACGAATGCGCATGTACTTTAACAAGTGAAAACCACAGTTAGCTGATTCTGCAAAAAAAAACATATAGGCATAGGCGTGGCTACATGGAGGCACGAGGAGGCAGTTGCCTCCTCTTGCTTTTTTATATTATACTGGAACATCGATTGACTAATGACCCCAATGACCAGGATTTTGCCAATGGTCTGTGAAGTTGCCTCCTCTTGAATTTAAGCCTCGCTACGTCCCTGCATATAGGATTTCGTTGATTTTACTACTTTTTCTTCGTTTCATAACCCATCAAAACCTAATATAACTTTTTGAACTAACGACATATCTAGAAAGTTGATGGTCAATTAACATAATAGGCCTATATAATGGAAACGTAATAAAAATAAAGCGAGTTTGCTTAAATAGTCAGTAGTAGAAGAATAACCTTTGCTGTCAATCAACCGATTTATACAACACATAAAAGTGCAAATCTTGTTTAAGCATAATTATCTGCGTGAATGAGAAAACAAATAATAATTCAGTTCTAAATTGCACTGTTGATATCCGGAGCACATTCCACATGGCATCAGCTGACGAATAGTAGCATAAAAACGAAAAAATGGAATCCTTTCCGTTCGAATTGACAGTAAGCCATTAATTGACGAGTTGCAGCCGTTCTAGATAATACTAAGTGAATAATAATAATAATAATAATAATAATAATAATAATAATAATAATAATAATAATAATAATAATAATAATAATAATATTTAATAATATTTAATAATAAAAAAAAGACAGAACACACCCTAGTAGCACAACATGAAAAGGAAAAAAGATTGGAGATCTTTACGCATGAATTTGCAGCAGAAGTCCCTTTTCAGTAAATAAGTAAGGACCCTTTCATAAAAGTCTAACCAAATTGCCAGATAACGACTAAGAACGGAAATATACGCGCCGAGGTTTAAATTCTTAAGCCTTTGATAGCGATATAGGCTAATTATTACGGTTGCAAAATGCGTTGACACTTTTTATATGGAGAAGATATTTACGGAGATTACGTTTATGTAGCCCAGCGGTTTCAATTAATAACTCCTTTTAGTCTAATCAATGGTGCAAACCGGGTATTAGTCATATGTAGAACATTTTTAAAGCAATATATCACCCAGGCATCTATACCTGCAAAACATAAACGTGCCATCATTCGACCTCCGTAAAGAAACCGGGACTCGACCCGACAGACCCAGCCAGTTATCGTCCGATCTCAAACTTGTCCTTCATCTCAAAACTCGTTGAACGTGTCGTTCACAAACAACTATTCGACTACGTTGAATCACATCATCTGCTTCCACCTACACAATCTGGATTTCGTCGCCATCACTCCACTGAAACCGCAGTCATTAAAGTTTACAATGACATTGTCCTGGCCCTTGACTCTGGATTCACCACAGCTCTATTACTCCTCGATTTCTCTGCCGCTTTTGATTGTGTGGACCATACCATTCTCCTCAAAATCCTGCAAGTACAATTCGGTATCACCGCCTTAGCTATTCAATGGATTGCCTCATTTCTTTCCTCAAGGACTCACAGTATTAAACTTGGTGGCTGCTCATCCAAAACCTTCTCTATCCTCTTTGGTGTTCCCCAAGGCTCTATCTTTGGCCCACTTCTCTTTATTATACTGTACACCTCTAACATTGTCAACATCGCATCACATCATGGCCTTATGATCCACTTATATGCTGACGACACCCAGCTCTACATAAAACTCTCTGGCAAAAACTTTGATAACATCAAAATGAAAATTGCGGCATGCGTCCGTGACATTCAAACCTGGTGTGCATCTATGCGTCTGAAGCTAAATGCCACCAAAACAGAACTCATTTGGTTCGACCGTCGAAGCCGACCGGACGATGATAAACAAATAAAATCTCTTCATCTCGAGTCTAACTGCACCATTCTACCATCTGATGTCGTTCGTGACCTCGGTGTTCTGCTAGACAGCAGCCTAAACATGACTCAACACATCTCTTCCGTTGCCAAAGCATGCTATTTCCACCTTCGCCGAATCCGACAAGTGAAACGCTACCTCGACGAAACCTGCCTCCGTATCCTCATCAAGCTCTCGTCATCTCTCGCCTCGACTACTGCAACTCTGTCCTATCCGGTCTTCCTTCATCGACACTGCAACCCTTGTCCTCAGTTCTACACACCGCCGCTCGCCTAATAAAAGATCTTGGTCCAAGAGATCACATCACGCCTACGCTGCAACAACTTCACTGGATCCCCATCCGCGCCCGTATCGCCTTCAAAATCTGCCTCCTCATGAATCACATTCACTCTGGAACCTCTCCCTCATACATGGCATCCATGGTCACGCCATGTTCACTTTTCAGTACTAGAGGACTCCGATCGTCGACGATAGGGGATTTCACCGTACTTCGTACAAACCGAAAGTTTGGAAACCGTGCTTTCTCTACCTCAGGACCCTTAGAATGGAACCGTCTTCCAGATTCAGTTCGACAGTGCATATCTGTCGCACAGTTTAAAACAAAATTAAAAACTTATCTGTTTAACCTGCACTATGACTAGGAATGTAGCGAAACGCGCTCTCGTGCAAGACTTGTCTTGTTAAAGCGCGCTATAAATTTTCATTTGTATTGTATTGTATTGTAATATAATTTTAACTTAAGAATGTAGTCTTACCATTAAAAAGGAAAAATGAAATCACTATTAGAAAGTGTTAATGTGAGCAGTGGGCTTGTTTTGACAAGTACAGATTTACAATATCTTCTTTTTATATAGTTGTCAATTTCAAAAGCAACTCTAGTTCGAATTCAAGCTTTGTTCTGTATTTGGTTTTTATCGCAAATATAGCTGAAAAATCTGTTTCACACAGATATGACGTGCTGAAACGAATCAAAACTTCTAAAGCTCGGTCAGAAATTAATCCATATTCAGCTCTTCGTTTCAGCCAAAAATCACACAACATGTCTTTCTTTAATTCGTTCTTCAGTCCACCATAACGTACATGATAGTTCAACAAATTGGTCTCTTTCCTGGAATGAAAAATCAGCCGGCAACACTACAACCGATGGCATAAACTCATAGAAATGTACAGAAAAATAAGAGAACGATGGACGTAGAAAAGCTAATGAAAGAAAGAAGGACATGAAGTCCATAAACTAATAGAAAATTTATTTTTTTAAATTGTGCGCTCGCGTACCACAGTTTGAAAACCTCTGATGTAGCCTACGTATCGACGAACTAAACGATAGACGGATATACAAACGCCTCAGTAATTGGATAATTGCGGTCTCCTAGTTGTGAGACTTTACACTGATAATAATAACTTAAAGGTATCGTTCTACTGAAAGAGAAAAGCAACTGAAAATTGCAAAGACTAATTGATAATCGATGACTAACATGAATTAATTTTTAAAGAGTAAATTTGTAACGTTACCTTGTAGACTAAGTCACTGATAAATGACGTCAGCATTCTTTCTGCTCATTAAGTAAGTAAGGAGTTTATATCGTACTATAAGAGGTGTCAAATTAACTCTTGCAGCTGTTGAACAGTGCTGTTTGAAATCAGAAGTTCACATTGCACTAACAGTCGAAACTAGCGATCTTATATTCCAAAACATTTAACAAACGTGACACAAATTTACAATCTAAACGCCTAAATCTGGGAGTGTGCACCGGTTTGTTCGTTACGTCTTGGCAATTTAGTTACTTTGTTTTCTTATCTTTGCTCTCTTATTTCTATTTTGTTCTATGATAGTTAAGAATTCATCGATTAGTTTTTTTACTTCATATAATATGTGAAGTAAAAAAAAACTAAATATTATTTGGCCGTGATGCATCCTTATAACTTAATTGTCTCAGGTGGCCCTGGTTAACGGAACCTTCGGCCCCGTTTGGGTCTCCTTTGTGAACCGACAAAACGTGTTAAAACCTGATGTGATAACGAGCTGTACTGAGTTAGTTACAAAATGAATATCATGAATGATGATGATGATGATGAAATTATTTATCTTTCAGCAATCATTGGTAGAAACATTCTAAACATGAACATTAGGCGCCCTTGTAACGGCATGGCTCGGTTGGGCTAAGCAGTTACTTAGGCCTACTTTTTTTATCGGTGTCGATTTATCTATATCATGATTTATTATATGTTAAAGCGTCACACGTACGTTTAATAAAACTGGTGAATCGAAATGTTAATATAAATGTTAGCACGTCTGCCTTATCAAGAGCTGAACAAGCGCAAATCAATGAACGTTTAGTCGTCAGTGAATTCGACCCAAAGAAATCTTGATCTCATACTAATCTTAATCAATCGATCGTTTGGCGCTACTTTGGTGCACTGCATTAGTCGTTTGCAGACCGGAAAACTGTTGTATCAGACAATAATCGACTATATTGTCGGTGAGTCGTAGTACAGTAACTGTGGGATGATACGCATGCATTGCTATTTGAATGACGTTAGTGGCCAAATAATTATGACAACAGAATTAAACTGTGTCATTATAACACGCCATTCAGTGCAACCAGTCCGCGGTCCACTGCAGATTCTTCTGTTAACCCATTAGAGCATTACAAAACTGTTCAAGCACAAACACAAACAGCTTAAAATAGGCCTAATAAGCAATTTTATTCATCAGGTGTTGAGAGCTCATTACTCATTAGTATAAGAAATTAATGCTTGCCAGGCAAATTGGCATTACATTTTTATATTATTAGTAATCGTAATTACCATGACAGAAGTCGACTTTAAGTCGAAAGTTGGTTGGTTTTCTGCCAAGTCGGGTCAAGTCGTTTTGACTCCAAGTTGTCGACTTCAAGTCGACCTCAAGTCACTTTAGGGTCAAGAGGGGGTCAGATTGGCTGACCAAAGTGACTCCCAGGCCTAACCCAAATATAATATATTCATATAAGAGGAGCTGACTTATATAGAGGCCTGTTCGGGTGACAAATATTTCCACCGTTCATTGTGTTGTGGGCAATTTATTGCGTATCTATCTCCCGCCTTCATTTGCTGTACATGGATACTACATATCTCAGAGTCGTTAGCCTACTGGTTAAATACGACAAATAAAGGTGGAGCAAACTTTATTTGCTAAAACATTTAAACATCGTTACCATAAGCACTGATTATGCGTGAAATTATTGTTGCATACTTTGTGATTGCATCTACGGAACGGTAACAGCGTGAGAGTACAACTATGAAAAAATTGAACTGATTGAAAACACGAACAAAGTAACAGTAGATCATGACAAATATACAAGCAGTGCAACAACAAAACACAGACAATCAGCATCACAATTTCATCAAAACATAACCATTATAATCTAAACATCATTGCATTCTGCTATTATGACCGATTACTTACAAATGATTTCAATGCAGCCTTATACAGTATAGACAGTCTACTTTATCTCATCTCAACAATTCTTAACAAAGTGTCCTTTAAAGCCCTCTCACAGGCATTTATTTTAATGAAACTCAGTCTGCCCAAGGGATTTCTAGTCCGCTTTCCAACGAAACTCGATAAACGTGTATGACAAACCTTATCCTTGGTCTCATCAAGTTTGTAGCTCAATAAAAGCAACGATGTCTTGTAACTGTATGAAACGCCCTGAAATTAAAATGCATGCAGGCCTATATCGTGTATTTTGTGTAGATAATATTGAACCACTCAGTCTTGTATCTTTTTGGGATCAGTAAATGAGGATTAACAAAGGTTGGGAGGTTAAGAAACGTATCCTATCGTTGAACCATACCTCAGTCTAGAACTACCTAAACTGAATAATTATTAAAAGTGTCGTAAAAACACAAAACAAAGCAGGATCCTTGAATATATCCAGTCCTACGGGAATACTCAGTTGTACAGTACTAAAGCACTAAACTGATATGCATGAATTCGTTCGTGCATATCATCATAGATTGAGTTGCTCTACAATCCACAGTTCTATTTAAGGTAATTTCTGATCGAGACCATTGTTTCTTCGTAGACTCGAAGATCGGGAAAAATTTTTTCTCTCCATTAAGCTTCCGTTC
>JACEVL010002425.1:0-19269 GCA_020284085.1 Aporrectodea caliginosa
TCTGTCACGGGACACCGGAGGTAAGAGACCGAATACTTCTTACACCTGTTTTGTCATGGCTAAATCGGTGAAGTACATCATGTACCTCATTCCATGCCAGCTACTTACTCAAAATGATGGTCGCTCTGGTTTCTGCTTTAGGAATCATATCCAAAAATTTTACAGCCGACTTTAAACGCTGTCACAAGCTTTCGTCATCTGTGTTGAAAGAATTCGGATTTGGAGATAACCGCTTGATGGAAACGAGAATTCAGCAAGAATTTGAGGCAATGGATGCTTTCATATGTACAAAAAATAGCCAGGCATTTAATCCCAGTGAAATGGTAAAGATGTGTACGTACAACGTTATCAAAAGCATTCTACTTGGAAAGCGAGGCAACTATGAGAATGGATTGGAAGAAATCCCTGCACTTTTTACGTTGATTGCTCAAAATCTCGATCCTACAATGGACCTTGCTCCTGCCTTGTTAAGCCTGTTCCCATATTTTCGCCGGAAAGTGCAAAGGCTGGTGGAGAGTGCATCCAGAATTAATTATATTCTTGAAGAAGATATTGAAAATATTAAGAAGGATGGCATAGGTGAGTGTTTCGTATCTAGTTATCTTGCAAAAGAAGGTCCAGAATACGATCATGAGCAACTTATTTACACTGCAAGAGACCTGATTGGTGCTGGATCTGAAACTACTGTGACAGCTCTGCTGTGGATGTTGGTTAGGGTGTCCCAAAATGACAGAAACTTTTCAAAAGTTTATATATCTTGATGGCCAACCTCTACAAAGTTTCTATAGGACTAGTTATTATATTGTACGAAGTTATAGCTAATTAGATTAACATTTAGGCGTGGCTCAAGCGACTCTAAGTGAAGCATTGTATATCTGAATCATACACATTGATTTACCATTGAGAAATTTTATCCCAGAGTATCTCAGGAACTAAAAGCAATCGAGAAGTGATTTTTGTGTCTATGACAGGGTTTTCCGGGAGAAGTCAAATATGCTATTTCTAACATTGGAGAACAATCGGTTGACCTTCATTTTCAAGGTCATTTGACATCTATTTTCATAATATTTCGTTATCGGTGAAAGCTAAAAAGAAGGTGTCAGTCCAAGATAGGCTTACTGGGCTCAAGGAAATTAAATAGAGTTATAAACAACCTGGTATGACCGTCGTATGACCATCGCATGACCTTGTAGTTCAAGGTCACTCGACCTGTTATGGGTAATCTTTGGCCTCACTGGATCTACAAGTTATGTAAAAAATTCCTGGCGTATATGATATATTTCAGAGTCTTGGATTCCAAAGAAGTATACTCAACAGAGTCATGATGAACATCATATGCTGAGTGTATGTCTGTAGCTTAGGGTCCTGTTTAACCTTAGGTTCTCCGAAACTACTAGTGCTAGAATAGTTTCTTGATGTCTAATAATTTTTGTGATTTTAAGGGCCGCCAAAAAGTGTACACTCAACATTATAGGTTGGGATAGCTTTCCTCATTCTGCGGCTTCTCTCCAACCTTTCCTCTCTTTGGACCAGCATGATCTCTTTGTCCCGCGAACTAGGACCACTTTGGCGCAAGCTAGGTCACTTATCATCATTGGACATATGATGTCGTTGTTGGAGTTGATTCGACATGCTTAAAAGATGTGGATCAATATCTCGTTTTCTGGTAATGCACTATGCATCAACAGACGGCGATTCTGAGCATTACCGAATAATGTAATCAATCTCAGATGGGACCCATCGAAACCTCGAAACTGGGTAAGGTACTTGGTTCCCTAAATTAAAACCCATCAGCCTGGTTAGCTAACTCTAAGGTTTTGCAATGATCCGGAATACAATGACCAGTAGAAGAGCGCATAATATCCTTAGTAGGCCATATGTATTATATATATATATATATATACATGTATGTACAATAATTGTACATATATATTAGATATAATTATATTATTTAGATATATAAAATGTTATGTATATACACAGAGAGAGACCAGAATGAAGAAATTGATTATGTCTTACCGAAATGGAAGAATGGAAGAATTAATAATAACAACTGTCGAATTATCAGTAACTTTTAATGGAGATAAAATTATATATATTAGGCCTATATATATATATATTATATATATATATTATATATATATTATATATATATATATTTTCATTTATCTGTTACATAATTTACATGATTTAACTGATTTATTTTTGAACGATTAGCTTCCTTCTTTTAAGATCAGTTAGCTGAATTGTGAAGTTTCCCATGGATTTTTCATAGTAAGACAGCTAACAGACCTACAATCTGTTAAGATATGCTTCATATCGGTCGAATGAAATATTGAATTAGGTCTATCGTACACGAGCCCAGAGCCTTCCATCAAGCAAATGGCTCCGTAAATATAGCGTTGACGTTTTGCAACAGTGAGGCCTGTTAGGCCTCCTGCTGTGGTATATATATAGGACGCCAGCTAAAAGCGTTAGTCTCTCTTTTACCAACTGATATGCAGTGTAAGGCGAGTAGACTGATAGATAGGTCCAGACGGACTGATCTAAAAGAAGCCATAAATGGAATTAGTCTTGCCCAGGCCTTATATAGACGTCAACATCCAAGGTTTCTTACAAGACTCCGCCTTGTGGGTAGGACTTTCTCTGAACTACAACAACTTGTTTACATGCAAAACTGGTTGAGTTATTCGGTTTGACGACATCGGCTACACGAGACGGTTCTACTGTTATCTTCTAATGCAGCAGGTATTTACAACGAAGCAAGACTGTGGAGCGAAATAGACATTCAGACAAGTTAGAAGATTGTATCGGACAACAGAGAGAATCAACTCTTTCACTGGATCTGCGAACACATGTATGCAGTTCTTATAATTGTTGCTGTTGTAGGCGGTGTTGTTGTTGCTGATGTATTGCAAGACTGTGGAGCGAAATAGACATTCAGACAAGTTAGAAGATTGTATCGGACAACAGAGAGAATCAACTCTTTCACTGGATCTGCGAACACATGTATGCAGTTCTTATAATTGTTGCTGTTGTAGGCGGTGTTGTTGTTGCTGATGTATTGCATTAAAAGCGCCACTATGACTATCTAATGGCAAAGCAAAGATTAAACTTGGCAAGCCTGACAGTAAGTTGATAGAATCATCTAAGTTGATCCTGGATTTAGGCAGGTTTGGGCCTCGACTGGTTCTGCCAAGGATTTTAGGGTCGAAGCGTAGTTTTACTTAGAAGCAACCGTTCTAATCTACTACAATGACTTCTGTAGCACAGTTATCACAGTGAGTCATCGATGATCGCTTCAAGTAAAACGGTGGTCACAAGTCACAATTTGCTGGGGAAGTCCAATTGAAATCTGATAGATCAAGGAATCAAGAAGTCACGTAAAAGTCGTTGAGCAAGTAATAACCGATGAGTCGTTATGTCTAAGTCTGACTGACATTAAGAACTGACAACTGATCGAGAAATTGTTCATTACGTCGACTCCGCTATGGAAGTTTGAACATTATATTACATTGAATATGACCTGTAGGAATGCGTACTCTTTGCGTGGAAAAAGAGTAAAACAGTTCGCTTGTTTATGTATGCATCTATTGTTAGCAGAGACATTGTCTTGAATTTGGTAAATATTTCAGTGACTGCAGTCTAACAGCAGAAAACTTTGTATACTTCCATGAGCTTAAATTGGAACTTAAAGTATTTAGCAGTGAAGATCTGCCGTATGAGCTAGCCCACTTCTTTGTATTCTGTAGTAGGTCATAATATACAAGTAATGACCTCTGAACACATGGCATTCATTTGTGACTATTTGCTTGTTTCATATTTAGAAACAAAGAATAGTTTGAAGGATTAGTTTTGAAAGTACAACTCTTTTAATGTTTTTTCCATTATACACCACTCTTCCAAAATGAAGCATTCTACATATATAGAATGAACATCATCGGCAAACGAGATGACTGGCCATATGCCGAGGGTAAGAAAGTGAGCTGTTAACTATTGTTAACTGCGCTCTTAATTAATGGACTGATCATCTTCCTTTTCTTAAAGGTAACGAATCCAGAACAAGACGATGATGAATTTGCTATTGTTGCCTTACTTTCTTCTCTTTCTCGCAATCTTCTTTGCGTCATTCCTCTTTCTGTATGTTTGGAATGGACGAGCAAAGAAACGGGGAAGACTTTACCCTCCCTCGGCGCCAGTGCTGCCCTTGGTAGTTACTGTGATCACTCAAGGAGTTGACCATTTGGCTGACTACTTCCTCAAGAAATCATTACAACTCGGTCCGATGTTCACCGTTGCCTTTGGATCGAGGTAACTAGTGAGGTCTAGCATTATAATTTTTGTTAATAGATTATATCTTGTATCAATGTATCCTGAATGTATGAGCCTAGACACCGATAAACCTAAACCTAAGCTAACCTAAACGATGCGAAGTCATGGGAAGTTGAGAACAGTTATCTAGACTGCCAACAATGCCTTCAGGATTACCCACTCACACGCCAAGACACAGTGAAACCAAAGCAGAGCTGTCAGTTGTTCCTATATTTAGCAGGTGGTTACTACAGCTGCAGTCTCTCGTAGATGGACGAAGACGCGGAGCCCGGATGTTCCTCCCGCCACAGGGTCTGTGCAGGAAAATGACTTGCTGGTATCACGAAATAGAGTATCCGTCCTAAGACTATCCGGGGGGAATGTATGAATTTATCCCCCGGATGAAATAAACCGGTTGTGGAGTATCTGGGGGATAAACCATTCTATCCCCATCGTCATACGCGTCACGATAGCCAAGACGAAAATCCAGTCAAAATCACCAAAAACGAAGTAAATTAATTTCAGGTCGACGTACAAACTAAAGATACGCAACTTAAAATATTTTATGTGTACAATAAATCAAAACAGTACGACTGAATACACTTAGAAACCGCCAAAAATGTTAACTAAACCGAATACTCCATTTCGCTAATGGGGATACTCGTGTATGGGGATACTCTATTTCGTGACAACGTCAGTCGGCATTGGTGTGCACTGTGAGAGGCGCTTTATAAATCTTTAAATACAATACAAAAGATTTAAATACCATTATATTTGTGCGTATAAATATATGTGTGTATTGTATTATCGTCTCCGCTTTAATTTTTATTTCCTTGCTTCTTCGTATCCTGGTCATTCTTCCCAATTCCTGTGAGTTGCGTCTAATGCTTTGTATACTGTGTCTGCTCGATATTTGTGGGTGTTAGACTTTCGAAATAAACTTCCATAAAACTGTATAGCTGCATAGCACAGAATAATCTCAGTTCGAATGTGTATTTGTGTAATGAACAATTTTCGGTATCTTTTGCTGTTTAAAGTTGAGGGCGACGAAAACAAATGGGTAAAATTTCAACAATGACAATAATAATTATTGTCGTTGTCTCCTCTCTAATTTCTATTTTGGTTAGCTTTCTTAGGATGTTTTCCGATCAATTTATTTGTGAATGTTGTAGACTTTGTCTGATTTTGAATACGAAAGAAGTCATCGATGCCGCTCTTTTGAAACAGTCTTCGGCCTATGCTGGGAGGGAAGGATTCTACACGGAGACATATATATTCAACAAAAATGGGAAAGGTTTTGCAAGATTCCTTCTATGTTCATAGCATAAAATCTCATTATATGATATAACACAATGAAACATAACATAATGTGGGATGGCATAGCTTAACGCAAATAGCATAGACAAAGAGAGACAGAGACAGGCAGGCAGACAGAGAGAGAGACAGACAGACAGAGAGAGAGAGACAGACAGACAAAGCGAGAGAGAGCGAGAGAGCTTTTCAAAAATAATTCGAGCGGATTAGATTAATTTTTGGCCATCAACTATTGGACATGAAAGGGTATTTTGTTTTATGTAATTGATAAATTAAAATGTTTAATGGCAAATAAACAATCGTAATAGTAATTCTAATTTTAATCAAACATCTTAAAAGTCGCTACCTAGCGACTGAGAGGCGCGATACCTATGTATTGAGCAACTTCAAAATTACGCTATTACGGATTGATTAAATAAGTAACTGTTATTAGTAATATAATATATATATATATATATATATATATATATATATATATATATATATATAATATTCGTGTATTGAGAAAAACAATCTGACAAAAACGCAGAAATGCTAACATGAGTGATAATTAATAATTAAAGTTCATTAGAAAATTTTAGAATAAACTAGTAAATATTTTTATGCAAGGATCTGGGAATAAATTGAGAGTTGTACTTGGGTGGGAGAGTATGGTTGTGTGCTCTAGGTCTTAATTGGTGAGAGGAGAGGGGTCGGAGTGGAGGTAGGAGTTGGTGAGGAAGGACATGCTTGGGGTTGTGTAGTATGGAGAAAAGGAGTTTTGCATCGGCTATATTGGCAAGTTCAGAGACTGTTGGAAAGGATTGCTCTAGGTAACCTAGGCGTTTGGCTCTTTTAGGAGTTCTTCCAGACTTTCTTTATCGGAAGCCAGGGTGAGACCCCACCAGGATGGGGAGGCATATAGAAGTTAGCAACGGTAAGTTACATTATGGATGGATGAGGAAGACATGCCATGATTTTGAGTTTTCTGATAGCAAAAAGAGGAGGAGCAAGTTGCTGTGAGGTGGTCTATATGGGCTGTGAGTTTGAGATTATCTTGAAGGATGACACCCAGTATCTTCAAAGTTTTAACTCGGGTAATATTAGGTAATGGAGGAGGAGGGTGAACTTGGTGTCGAGGGCGGAAAAAGATCATTTCTTTAGATTTAGAGCTATTTAAGGTAAGGTTATTGGCAGAAGCCCAGGTAGAGATTAAATGCAGTTCAGATGGAATAGTATGAACTTGAGAGGATCCAGTAAGGAGGTAAGTGTCATCTGCAAATTTGAACATAAGATTAAGGGGCTGAGCAGGGTGCAGGTCTGAACCAGTAATGGAGAAGTTGGTAGGTCCTAAGACAGAGCCTTGAACTACACTAGCATTGATTGGGAGGAGAGATGAAGAGTGACCTTTGAATATAGTGAGGTTTGAGCGTTCAAGATGATATTCAACTAGCCAGTTATAGATTTGGTCTGGGATATCAACAGTGGAGATTTTGTCAAATAGGTCAGAGTACTTAACTGAGTCATATGCTTTGGAGAAGTCACTGGAGATTATTGAGACATATTCATTGGTTTTTAGGAGGATTTGTGTATGTGTATGATAGATATTATGGCTGCAGATGTGGAACCAGTGGGCCTGAAAAGCAAATTGATCTGAAACCAGGGATTCAAGGGGGCTTGAGTAAGAGTAGGGTATATAAATCTCTGAACTATTTGCATTTCGACTATTCTGGAGAGAACAGGGAGGATGGAAATTGGGCAGAAGTCAGCATATAGCTTACATTCAAGCCCTATAGCCTTTTCGCCACAAGTATTTATCTATCAGCAACGCTGGAGATAAAATATCTTTACATGGCAGGGTTTTATAACTGTACTTTGCAAACAACAACGCAAACATCAAATTGCGTTTCATTTCGTTGTACGACCTCACATTTGCATTACCTTTTAATACAATGTAGGAATAGCGATGCGACAGTTTGATGAGCACTACAGAAGATATCATTTCATGTACATGTCAATCCTCAAGGAATTCGGATTCGGCAAACGCAGCCTCTCGGAGTCCAGGATCTCGGTGGAGGTAGAGGCGATGCTGGATCATTTGAAGAAGAAGAAGAATAGTCAGACTTTCAACCCCAGAGACATGACGATGCGAATGATTTCGAACGTAATCTGTAGTATTCTGTTCGCAAGGCGATGCGACTTCAACGAGGATCCAATCGATGCCGTTCGTGAAGCTATCTGGATCTCTGAAAATATGGATGCAGTGCTCGATGTTGTACCAATTCTACGCTTCGTGCCAAGTCGTAGGAGGCTCTTGCAACAGCTAACGAAGGCCAATGATCGTTTGGTCGCCAGCATCGAGGACGAGATCGAGAAAAGTCTGAAGCCGGATGCAACGGCGTCTTTTGTGAGCAGAGTAGCAGACAAGGAAGGATCCAACTATGACCAGGAACAGCTGGTACTTACACTACGAGAGCTGATCATTGCAGGGTCAGACACACTGCTTGCTTCGATGCTCTGGTCCTATGTATTTCTCGCCAATAACCCTTCCGTTCAAGAACGTATGCAAAGAGAGATAGACGAAGTGGTTCCGAATGGTTCCCTACCGTCTTTAGATGACCAACCAAGACTTCCTTTTGTGGAAGCGACAGTTCTGGAGATCATGCGTCGGGCTACAGTTGCTCCTTTGTCGATTCCACACATGACCCTGAAAGACACGGAAGTTTGTGGTTACCATATACCATCCGGAACTGTGGTACTACATTTTGTTTTCATGTACTAACAGCGCCTCCTAAGAATCTATCGGAAGTATGAATGCATGTATGTATGTATGTATGTATGTATGTACGGTATGTATGTATGTCTGTATGTATGTATGTATATATGTATGTATGTATGTATGTATGTATGTATGTATGTATGTATATATATATATTATATATAGAACGTAAGACCATCCAACAAACTACATGTAGCTGGGGCAGCAAAGAATATATACTGTATTGTGATATGACTTAATATAAGACGTGGCGTGATATAATATGATATGATATGATATTATATAATATGATATGATATGATATGATATGATATGATATGATATGATATGATATGACCTGGAAGAACGCAATATTGTGCAATGAAATATTGACTAATGCAATACAAAACAACATAGCACAATGTAAAACAAAGCAAAACAATGCAACGGTACAATACAATCCATTAATCCTTGTTGACAAAACAATGACTATTGAATTTGTTGCTGGTTTATATTTGTATTATTTTTCTATCTAACAGGTTTTGCCAAATTTGCATGCAGCACATTTAGACACAGGGGTTTGGAATGATCCGGAAGATTTCAAACCAGAAAGGTTTCTGGACTCAGATAACAATGTCGTTAGAGGTCGCATCATCCCGTTTTCTGTCGGTAAATATTGCACTATAATTGAATATTTATTCAGATATTAAGATATGCAAAGATGTGAGGCTGAGCAGTTTAATATTCTTATGTCGAGAGCAGTCGTTGTGGAGGCATAAATCGGCTGTTGTGATTTCAATAAAACGAATAGTTTCTTCGAAGGTTTTAAAATTTGGTGAAAGGAGTTATCTAAGTGGTACAATATTATATACACAATGTAGGCCTAGAAACAATGGGATTCTCATAACATTTCTCACAACGAACTTAGGTGGAAAACTATGGCTCGCGTGGCTCATCTAAACCCTCCTCATGCAAGAATCTCTCTGTATCTCTATTTGACTCTCTCTCTGTGTGTGTCTCTCTGTGTCTCTGTGTTTCAATTCAACCATGCGGGTGCAAACTCTTTTGTTCTCCCGCGCTCTCCCTCGTTTCTACCTCGCCTCTGTCAAATATGCATCGCAAACTGCATTGATAGCACAGAGCTGCGATCAACTGATTATGATTCACAACTAAAGGAGCAGCAAACATGATTATAAAAAACTCATTTTGTTCTTATTATCTGTCTAGGACGCCGTGCTTGTCTAGGAGAGGAACTGGCTCGCCACGAGTTGTTTCTCTTCATCTCTGGTCTCGTTGAACACTTTACGATAAAGCCACCAGAGGGCCAGGAGAAGATTGAAGTCACTAATTCGGGAACGACTGTTACCAAGCCTTCGAAATTTGAATTGAGAATGGTACCGAGGAAGATTCAGAGCTCAGGCTTTTAATGCAAAGGAATACAACATGTTGCAACTCCAACTACATTAATTGCTTATTCAGTTTTCACTTATGTATGCTAGACTACAGTAGTTGATATACAAAATTTTATGGCGGCAGAGATAGCAGCCCATGAGGCGTAAAACTGAAAGAATCAGATTATCATACAACTATGTGTTCTATAGGGACTATGCTGTTCGTAACGAATCTGAACCTGCTGACGATTTCTTTGCTTATATTGTGATATGAATTTATTTGATGTTTCCAAAATTATATTTGCTTTTACTGTATCAGTACAAAGGTGTTAAACATCCAGTACCGTACGACATCTTCCGATACCAATGACCTACTAGACTTACCGGACTTCTCCAACGGCTTACGATCCTAAACTCACGGATAACTCGTTGTACTTGCTAATAAGGTGTTTGTCACCAAATGACCTTAATTTGTTTGGTTTTACTCGGGGACCATTCTATGATAGGGCCTAAACTTGTGAGGTCTTACCTGAAGAAGAAGAGCGCGGGAATTATGGGTTGTTATCAGAGGGAGAGTCAATGTAAAGGATTCGAGAATTTGCTAAATTACTCGTTTACAAATAACATTTAGATGACAAGTTGGGTTTGGGGACACATTTATATTAAGCGAAATCGCGACAACGCCATTGAAGTCTTTCGATTAATTTTGTTAAATAGACACGACTGCTAAACACTGTGGAAAGGTTCCGCGACAACTCGTCTACAGACTTTTCGTCTACAGACACTTCGTCTACAGACGTCTACCGACATTTCGTCTACAAGGGTATCTGTATCCATTACGGCTAATCAGCAGAGGCCGCTTTCTTATAGTTTCGCTAAACGTGCTGTATATTCTCAGGAATCCAGCTTCTAATTACTGAAAAGATTGTTTTCATCAATACAGCTTTTATTTAATGGAAACTTAGTTTCATCCATGCATCCAGCTTGGTTTCCAGGTTCTATTTACGGGAAAAATTATTTCGATCAATCCAGCTTCTATTTCAACACAGCAATGTTTTCATCAATCCCTCTTCCATTTAGGGACACAGTTTTTTCATCAATCCAGCTTCCATTTTAAAGTGACAATTTCAAATGACTTTGTAGACGAAATGTCGGTAGACGAACAGCCTGTAGACGAATTGTCGTGACAGCCTGTGGAAAAACACTTGGTAGCCAGCAGAGCATGGAATGTAATGTAATGTAATGTAATTAGTAATTTATATAGCGCCGCTCACAGCCGAGGCCATCCCGTAGCGCTCAAAGTGTAGTAGACAAAAGCCTGTAGACGAATTGTCGGGACAGTAATTTGGTAGTAAGGGGGTTAGTGTTGGTTTCTTAGCATGAATGAAGCAGGTCTTGCATGAATCTGACCGTGCAGTCTTTGAATGCATTCAACTCTTCAGGCTACGAGTCAGGGAAGCATGACAGACGAAAGAAACGTCTTACAGTAAACTGTTGTTAGCCTACAGTTAGAAACCGTCACAAAACCACCGTCATCAATAGAAAGTCATTTGTTAAGAATGCAGACATTGTTGTCAACATGACTTAGCAAACTCTGAATAGCAACGTAAATTTTATTGGCTTTCAACAACAAAGCACTTCAGTGAAGGACTTGCTCAAGGTCCCTATACAGTAGGATGCTCAGAACCATGCAAGGCAGGCGCGCTAACCAATCGGGTACCGCGTCTCACACAGGGCTCGTGTCGCCTACCCTTCCATATGGAGCGAGTTATTATTTACAAGTTCACTTAATTGCTAAGAAACCAATACTAACGCTCTGTACCTTTCCACAAAAATGCGTAATTGTGACCAACTATGGACACAGCTGCGGCTGCGTCAGTTTTATTTTGAGGTTTAGGTTATAGCGAATGTTGCTACATTCGAAGCAGAAAGTGAGATATTAATATCAGCCATCTTGTGTGTAAAAGCGCAAATACACTGGTTATAACAGCTTGCCTATGCCTATAGTGTGAAAGAACACAATTTGTATTTAATGAACAATAAATTGGGCTTAGTCAGCCTTGTAAAACACTGCTTGTGCAAATATTCGTTGAGATTTGTTCAGCCTTGTAAAACAATGCATGTGCAGCTACAAGAGCAAAGCCTAGCTGCATTGAGCTCCTCGCTTAAAGTTGGCCTAAGTGTAAATGGCAAAAACATTGGCAGGTTGTGTGTACTATGAAACATTGCAAATGAGCTTTGCTCAGAGTTGGGCGCCGTGCAATGCTTGGCCAAAGATGGATGATGTGTATGGGCGGTAGATGAATGCTACTGAGTAAAAATTGAGTGTTTGCCTATGTGAAAAGTTTGGTTTTGCATGACAGAATTGGTAGCTTGCGTGTATAAAAATTGGCTGCATGTCTATGTGTGAAAGGCCCAAATAGAATGAATATTCAATGAGCTTTGGTGTGGCATGTAGAGCGAAAGAAGAATGGGGAGGGGTAGGCACACGCACGCCCCCAAGAAGAGAGACCCTTGAAATGACCCTTGCCCAGCTTTTAATGGGTGCCTGTTTTTGCCTGAGGTCGTCGTCGTGAATTGACCTTTGAACTGTACTTGGTCTAGATTATGCTTCAAATGGGAGTATGGAATTATGCTTATAATGGGAGTATGGAATTATGCTTATAATGGGAGTATGAAATTATGCCAGCAATGGGCTATAGTACACTACTATGGTAGACTAGCATTTTTTACCCGGCTTCGCCCAGGTTTTCCCAGGAGTAATATTTAACGGCTGCAAATAAAGGCTACTTACCTACTTTCTGTATTTGCTGATGGGCTTCAAATATTTAAAAAATGTCCATAATCTGAATGGAAACGATATTTAGAGGTGAACATAGTTGCTTTGCCCGTGTACTGCACGGGTTATCTCTACCATATATTATAGGCAATATTATTCGTTCCCCGTATACTACACGGGTTATCTCTACCTTTAAAAGGCGTATTATTTGTTCCCCGTACTACACGGGTTATCTCAACCTTATAATAGGCGTATTATTTGTTCTCCGGGCTAAATTTAATAATAGACGGAAATTCGGCCGTTGTTCTTTTACCTCGTTGAGCTCGGCAATGGTCCACCAAGTCGCAGCGTTAGGACGAATGGATCTGATTTGCATATTTAGCCCGCGTGACGTAAGATTGCATATTTAGCCCGCGTGACGTTGACAAATGGCTATACTATAATAATTGAGATAGCCTCGTTGAAATATTTGGAAATTTAAAATGTCCATATATCGGTGTTTAAATAAAATTGCGAGCTGAAAATAGTCGCGTTGACCTAGACGTGGGGTAATAATGTTTTGTAAAAATTTTCAAATCGCTAAAGCGTCCCGTTTCGGAGCCTCTAGACTACAGACAAACATACAAACAAACAAACAAACGGAAGGACAACGTAAACAGACTTCGCCTTATAATATAGATTACATAAATATCTTCACAGATATTATCTTACTAGTTTGTGTGTTAAGATAGAATTAATTTTCCTTTTCTATATCTTCATAGCTACACATGTGTAAAACATAGCCGTTAAGTTTTGTGGATTTATTCTGTAGAGTAAAATTGGAAGTAGCGGAGTGGACATTTATTTTTGTGCAAGAAAATGCTGTACTGCATGTTACCGAGTTGATATTATGAGTTTACTAGAAATGCAGATAAGTGACACAATATAGTTCAGAGTAACATGTAGTTGTTTGGTGTTGCCTAATAAGCTTTTCATTAAAGTTTATGGAGAAGCAAGTTTGGTAACAGAGTGGACATTGCTAATTTGGGTGTTGTCAAAATACTTGTAAAAACTGATGAAACTAGAATATTAGTGTGCAACAGCACCCATGTTTCTTAATTACATACATTACTGGTCAACACAAGAAAAATAAATTATTCATTTGACAGAAAAAATTTCTTGCAACTCCAAAAGTGAAATTGATCTAATAGCGGAAAATGACTCTATAATCAATTGGGTTGAATATCATTTAATCATTATACAGTGTTATTTTCAAGCAACTGATATCGTAAATATAGCGTTGACTTTTTGCAATGTCAGTGAGACCTGTTAGGCCTCCTGCTATGGTCTAAATGACGCCAGACAAGGGCGTTAGTCTCTCTTTTGCCGCCTGGTAGGCTACGCAGAGTAAGGCGAGTAGACTGATAGATGGATGCACGGGCGCAATGACAGACGGACTGACATTAATGGAGCTATAAATCGGAATTAGTCTATAGATGTCAACATCCAGGGTTTCGTACAAGACTCGGCTTTACGGGGGGGGAAGTCTGAACTTCAACAGCTTGTTTTAATTCAAACCGGTTGTGTGCATCGGTTTGACAGTTCTTTACAACGCAGTAAGACGGTGCTGCGAAATAGACATTCAGACAAGGATTGCATCGGACTGTAGAGAGAATCAACTGTTTCACTGGATCTGTTCACACAAGTATGCATTGGCATTGTTTTTGGTGGTGGTGGTGTCATATTTGCTGGTGTATTGCATTGAAAGCGCCACTAAGTTTATCTAATGCCAAAGCAAATAGTAAAATTGGCAAGTCAGAGATCGAATCATTCATTTAAGTTGACCCCGGATTTAGACAGGTTTGATCCACGGCTGGTTCTGCCAAGGATTGTGGGGTCGAAGCGTAGCTTTAATTTCGAAGCAAGAGTTCTAATGTAATCTGATGACGTTATAACACCGTTGTGACAATGAGTAATCGACGGTCGTTTCAAGAAAGGTCGTAGTCACAAGTTATAAATTCGTTGGAGAAGTCCAATGGAAATTTGATTAATCACGAAACCAAGAAGTCACGCTAGAGTAGTTGGCAAGTTATAACCGCTGGCTCTTTAAGTCTGATTGACATTACGAACTGACAACTGATTGAAAAATTGTCCATTACGGCAACTGAGATATAAGACTTAGAAGTTTGAAATATTATGTCATGTTGAATATGAACTGTAAGAATGTGTAGGCCTATACTCTTTACGTGGGAAAAGGTAAGACAGCTCTTTTATTAATATGCATCTATAATATACAGCCACTCCTCAAAGACATTGCCTGGAATTTGGTAACTGCAGCCCAATTTTGTCTACTTCCACGGACTTAAATTGGAACTTAAAATATTGACCAGTAAAGACCTGCAGGATGAGTTAGCCCACTTTTTTGTGTTCTATAGTAGGTCACATATTAAAGTTATTATCTTTGAATAGGCCTACATGACATTCAATTGTGACTATTTGTTTGTTTCATATTTCGAAACAAAAAATTGTTTGGTAAAAGTGCATTTTAGCGTATTTTATTGATAGTGGATTTAGGCGTGTATTTTAGCGTATTTAATTATTTCAATGACTTTCAAGATAACTGAAATGTATCCAGCTTCTATTTAAGCAATATTATTTACATCAATCCAACTTCTATTTAAGGTAACATTATTTTCATCAATCCCACTTCTATTTAGCAAGAATTCTTTTCTGCAGTCCAACTTCTATTCGACCAACGCTGATTCGCCATGAAATCGCGTGTCATTTACGACGCCAAACTACACGTTTTTTCATCAATCCAGCTTCCACTTTAGCAGATAACTCCTTTCATCAATCCAACTTCCATTTGGGCAAAGAATTATTTTTATCAATCCAGCTTCCATTTACGCAAACACATAAGAGAAATAATAAAATACGCTAAAATACTTGGCCGAAATCATCATGGGTTTAATACGCTAAAATGCACTTTTACCAATTGTTTGATGGATTAGTTTTGAAAGCACAGCTCTTTTAATGTTTTTTCCATTATGCATCACTCTGCCAAAATGAAGCTTTCTCCATATATACAATCATGTAGAATGAACATCAGCCGGCAAACGAGATGACTGGCCATATGCCGAGGGTAAGAAAATGCACTCGTTAACTAGTTGCATATACTGTAATATAATAATTATATGACTGCGCTCCTTATGACTGCTAAATTAAAGGACTGTTCATCTTCGTTTTCTTAAAGGTAACAGACCCAGGACCAGACGATGATGTATTTGCTATTGCTGCCGTACATTCTTCTCTTTCTCGCAATCTTCTTTGCGTCATTCCTCTTTCTGTCTGTCTGGAATGGACGAGCAAAGAAACGGGGAAGACGTTACCCTCCTTCGGCGCCAGTGCTGCCTTTAGTACTTACAGTGATCACTCAAGGAGTTGACCATTTGGCTGACTACTTCCTCAAGAAATCATTACAACTCGGTCCGTTATTCACCGTTGCTTTTGGATCAAGGTAACTTGTCAGTTCTTGAATTTTTTGTTATTGGAGATATCTTGTGTGAATGTACCTTAATGAATGAGCCTAGACACCGACAAACCTAAGCTAACCTAAACGACGTGAAGTCATGTGAAGTTGAGAATAGTTATCTAGACTGCCAACAATGCCTTCAGGATTACCCACTCCCACGTCAAGACACAGTGAAACCAAAGCAGAGTTGGCAGTTGTTCCTGAATTTAGCAGGTGTTACTACAGCTGCAATCTCTCGTAGATGGACGAAGATGCGGAGCCCGGATGTTCCTCCCGCCACAGGGTCTGTACAGGGAAATGATTTGTCGGCAGTCGGCCGATTGCTCACAGAATTTCTCTGTGATGGATCTTTTACTCCACCCCGAAGACCCACGAGGTCTTTCTGTCGGCTTCTTGACATAAACCCTCCAGCTGGTAACCTCTGAAGCTCGATTAGTCACCACCACTTCTTGGGTCTGCGCTGAAATATTTTTTGCGACATACATCGCTATTTTTGGTTTGAAGGAAGTTCTGGCAAAGACAATTAATGACGGTGTAGTCTGACAATGTTGACAGATGCCTTGAAGTGAGCTTACTTGTTATTTTGTGTTACATAAATTGGTGACGTCATCATTCTTGTTGTTGTTGACAATATTGTATCAAATTTGTATAAAATATTAGGATGGAGAGGAGAGGGAGAAGGAGAAGGAAAGGAGACGGACGAGAGGAGGGATTGGTCACCACCAGTTTTGGGGGGAAAACGCTCTTGCGGCATTGTATAGGTTTTGGAACTTTCATTGTACAAAATACTTGTTCTATAGGGTTAGGGTTATTGGCCCTTCGCTATGGAATCAACTTCCCCTTTGTTCGCACCACCATACTATGTGGTGGTCCTGCTACATCTTTTCGTTACCTCAAAACTTGTTTTTATTCTCGAGGACTTTCGCACTGACTGGTGTACACTGTGAGAGGCATTTATAAATCTTTACATACAATGCAAAATCTTTAAATTAGAGGTGGGCAACGATTAAAAATTTTAATCGAAATTAATAGCACGATTACATTTTTAATAACGCGATTAATTTTTAGCGCATGTCACAAAATAGATTATAGGTACAATTACTCTACCGAGGCTAAGTAGTTACGTTGAATATGCGCTAAATAAATGCTTGCAGTCAATAAACAAAAAGCAAACATGCTTTTACTACTTGTTTTTACTTTTTAGTTTTTACTTTACACCAAGATCACAAGACACCAAGATTCTGTTTTTCAGAGTCTTGGATTCCAAAGAAGTATTCTCAACAGAGTCATGATGAACATCATATGCTGAGTGTATGACTGTAGTTTAGGGTCCATTGACCGGCAATGTTTAACCTTTGGTTCTCCGAAACTATAAGTGCTAGAATAGTTTTCTTGATGTCTAATAATTTTTATGATTTTAAGGGCCGCCAAAAAGTGTACACTCAACATTATAGGTTGCGATAGCTTTCTTCATTCTGCAGCTTCTCACCAACCTTTCCTCTCTTTTGGGCCAGCATAATCTCTTTGTCCAGCGAACTAGGACCACTTTGGCGCAAGCTAGGTCACTTATCATCATTGGGTCTGCCCTGTGGAATTCCCCCCTCCCCCATCTTTACGCGTTTCCATTCCTTCTAGATCTATTCCTACTTCTCTTTCTTCAAAACCTATTTCTTCTCTCGGGGTACTCGCACTGGGAGCACTACTAAATAGTCACTGCTGAGAACGGCGCTATATAAGTTACTAATTACATTACACTACATCTGAGCTTCAAGGTCACTTGACGACCCGGCGTTGTTGCCCTTCGTTTCTCGGGAATTGCAAGCAATAGAATTGTGATTGTGGTTTATCTTCAGTGAAGACATCAAAGCGCTTTCCTAATCATGAGATTTGTTATTGTACGTTGTTATTCACAGAACATTGTTACAGGAAACAGTACTGTCTACTACTTTCCAAGGTCGTGTGAACTGTTACAAACCAATCAACGTGTTATTTGATGTTATAGATCATGGAATGTAATTACCGCAGAGTGGTAGGCATATGTCTTCAGGATTTCTTGTAGCCAAAAATCTTACAGTGGACACCAAGATCACCTTTCTAAGATTTGTGGGTGGTTATGGATATATATAAGGTCACTGGGAACGTCACAGTGAGTGAGGTCACGTGGTCTGTGAAATATAATATTATTATCAAATTCCATGTAGTCGATAACCCTAGTCTGCAGACATCGAGATCTCCTTTCCAAGACTTCTGGCTTTGGAGATAGGAGCGGTTACTTCAAAAGTTGAGTGACGTTATGTCACATGTTCTGGAAGAAGAAACTGCTAAGGGGTTTCAAGAATATTTTATGCAAATCCTTCTTTCCCAAAACCATAACTTGATACCTAAAAATAAACCTTTTAAGAACAACACGCTAAGAGGAACCATTGATCCAACGCAATGTCAACTGTGACGTCAAAGTTTGACGTCATGTCACATAGCGTCATGCAAGAATAACCTTATGAGACAAAACCTATGTTGTGAGCAGACATTTCCAGGAAACCTCCCCAAAGGAATTTTGAATATCTCTTCCCGTTTGAAAGTTATGCATTGAAAACCGATATGCTGGTAAAATTTCCGCATAGCCTATTGCATGGGGGGTATACGAAATTTGAAAAGGCTTTGAGCCACGTCTAAATGATCTTCAATCTTGCTGTAACTTAGCATTTTGTATCAGAATAGCCAAGAGAAACATTTTAAAGGTTGGCCATTGAAATTTGAGTACTTTGGTTTTTCTGGGACACCCTGCTATAGGTTGACTTGTTCTGTATATATAAACGCTGACTTATTAGTAGGAGTTCAGACGATCATGATAGCAGACTATCATAGCAGAGAGTTCTGACATTGTGGTCATCTTTTTTGGGCAGTTCATATTCATGAGGCCTAGGGCGCAGAGCATATGGCCTACGTACGGTAGGAGGAAAGAGGCCTCTAAGCACATGTTGAGAGTTCCGGTTGACCGCTTGGAGGAGTCTAACGTCTGCATCTTCCATCATTCGGTCTAAATCCTGGTGTTCAGGAGGGAGGTAGCCCAGTCGTTTGGCCCTTAGCAAGAAACGTTGGAGTTTTTGTCGGTCGTTTGCGGTGGTAAATCCCCACCAAGCGGGGGAGGCATAGAGAAGGCGAGAGATGGTAGTTGCACGTGCCACTTCATGGAGCGCAGTCGGATGGAGACCGTGTGCCCCGAGGA
>JACEVL010002426.1:0-19070 GCA_020284085.1 Aporrectodea caliginosa
CCTAATATTGGTCAGTGCATGGAGAATTGAAGCACGGATTAGGTCCGTTCACGTTGGAAATGGATGATCTGGAAGAAGGACTAGGTGGAATGCGCGAGAATATCCAATCTATTACTACTGCTGCTGCTGCTGCTGCTGCTGCTGCTGCTGCTGCTGCTGCTGCTGCTGCTGCTGCTGCTGCTGCTGCTGCTGCTGCTACTACTACTACTACTACTACTAAGTAAGTATAATTATTCTTTATTACATCTCCTCTATTACGTCGCTTGCAAACGCATAATGGGACACACAGCATAACACAATTATTATAATGCAACGAAATAATAATTAGCAAATAAAGATATAAATTAAAATTTACTGAAAAACTATTATAAATTAGTCATCTAATAATAATATCTTTTCTTGAATAAGCACCTGACAAACGCACTGCGCTGTACATTTACATGTTATGCAATTTAAATCTTAACTACTAACAGAACAGACAGCATGCAATACAATGGCGCTAATAGCAGCCTACAAAGCATATCCGCCCAACGGGGGCTCGAACTCGGTACCTCTCGGTCCCCCCCCCCTATGCAGCATCCTAGTGATAAACCCCTTACCAGTCAACAAATCACAGCGCGGTATCTCACGTAGTTATGTTATCCGCTATAATCTGATGGCTGATGGCAGAGGAACTCAGATTTTAAAATTCATTTATTCAGAGGATTTACATAGCGTCTTACCCAGAGGCGCTCCCAACAGTTTTAAAATTCTTGAAAATTATCTTTCACCTGTTTAAATTTTCACGGCGGGTTACATAGGGATACGGACAAGTAAGCGCCGAAAAGTTGAATCTGTAAAACTTTAACTAAGCAACTGTATTAGTTCATCGGAAATGGGGCAACGCCAGTCACATCACTAATCTTCCTATCTCTTCTGTTTAGTCTGTACCACCGAAACCCAAATCAGTATTGTATTGTATTGTATTTGATCATTTATAAAGCGCTTCTCATAGCATAAGCCTTTCAGAAGCGCTCCCAGTGCAAGGTACTCCGAGGATAAAGGAAGGTTTTAAGGTGAGAGAAAGAGGTAGAGATGCTACTAGAGATGATTGCAGAGCGTAGAGAAGGAGGAAGTCGATTCCATAGAGAGGGACCTATGCAGACAAAGGTCCATTGTGGTCCTAACACGGGGAACAAAAAGGTCAAGCCGGTCAGAGGATCTGAGAGGACGCTTTGACGTGGCAGAGAGGGGGCGGAGAATTTGGTGACAAAGATATTTTGGAGCAAGACCCTGTTGAGATTTGAGCATGAGAATGAGCACTTTGAATTGGATGCGCACAGAGAGAGGAAGCCAATGAAGTTGTTCAGCCATAAATGTAGAGATGTGAGAGAATCGAGGGAGGCGAGCTATAAGTCTGGCAGCAGCATTCAGTACAGACTGAAGAGGAGATAGACGAACCTTCAGTAGTCGATAGTCCACAGTCAAGGACTTAGATCTGCAGGCTGACGTTGAGATGAGATTTTCCAGCTGTTGGCTGTGACACGATATGACCACATCAGCCAAATCTAGCACAGCTTTTTGCAAAAAATCACGCTAACGTGAACAATTTAAATATTTCTCAGAGGCATATAATATATATATATATATATATATATATATATAACTGTGACTTTATTTCTCACACGGCAGAAAAAGAAAACATAAAATACCGGAGAACTTTCAAGAAAATTGTATCTCTTCATTGGTGATGGAGCTCTATTTGCAGCCATTGTAATTGTGTAGCCTACATTATTAATTTCCTGATAAACAAAAGAGCTCTACTGCTAAAGAACCAAACTAATTCTAACTGTTTATGCAAAGGCACACGAATCTTTATATTTTAGTTATGTGAGTTGACACGAGTTTTAAAACATCAATAGCACAACAGCACATCTTATGAATATCAAGCCTTTGCTGTCTTACACTGCACTAAAGACTTTCACTGATGCTTAATGAGAATGAAATCCGAATATTTTACGACACGAAATATTCCAACACGTAGGCCTAGTCCTAGGAAGCTTGTTTGATTAAACCTGAACGGAAATGTGCTGTACTTGAAGATTGCGGGACTCTGCTACATAATGGGGATGAATAATTCCAATGAACCAAGGGTAGGCTATTATCGAAAACAGTATAACAGTACTGGCAGTCTATAGATCTTTACGCATATCGGCCTCACGTTTTGACTTGTTAATAGAACATAAAAAATAATGCGCAGGCGTTTCGGTTACGTTGAATTGAGCGCGCACATTTCGCCGACTTTCATCTCAGCGACCTCAATTCGCCGCCGCGAAACACAGCGCCTACACAATTCGGCGCCATCAAACACAGCGCCTACACAATTCGGCGCCATCAAACACAGCGCCTACACAATTCGGCGCCATCAAACACAGCGCCTACACAATTCGGCGCCATCAAACACAGCGCCTACACAATTCGGCGCCATCAAACACAGCGCCTACACAATTCGGCGCCATCAAACACAGCGCCTACACAATTCGGCGCCATTAAACACAGCGCCTACACAATACGGCGCCATCAAACACAGCGCCTACACAATTCGGCGCCATCAAACACAGCGCCTACACAATTCGGCGCCATCAAACACAGCGCCTACACAATTCGCCGCCATTCATTTCAGCGCTGCTTCAAAGGGCGTCGGTAAACAAGACGTGTTCTTGACTAGAACTTCCGAAGACCAACAAGGCGGTCGAGGGATGGCACCGGGGCTTCAGCGAACTTCTGGGAGCTAATCACATAGATGAATGTCGGCGAAATGTGCGCGCTCAATTCAACGGTTACCGGCGTTTTCATCCAAGTGTGTCCACGAATCAAAAGAACTTAAGCTGTGTTCCAGTGTTGTGCAAATTGCCCTGCCTTTCCATTACAGCTCTTGGAACAAATCCATCTTTGTCTGTTTTCCGACTGAGCTGTTTAGCGCCCTTGTAACGGCATGGCTGTATTACGGCGCCATATAAATTGTCACTGTTATTATTATTATTAGCCTGTGGTCGCGAGATGCCATTCCGTAGGATCATTCCTCTATGTTCGTGAAATTTTTGTATCGAAACTACAGTAGGCCTATGAATGCAGCCCAGAAAACTCAGCACCTACACGAACTTTAAGTGGTTACTAATGTACCCAATAAAAGTGAATCAGGAAGTTAAACTTTCAGTTTACGAAAGTCATTAACTTCTGTCAAACACTGGGGGGAATTTTTTATCGGCGTTTTATTCATATTGTAGAAGTTAATATGCTGGTTTGTTTCTCCAACTTCCGTGAAGGCCCATATAAGGCGTTTATCACTGCAACTACAGTGATACTGTAATTAGTTAGGCCTATTCAATTTAACTTAGTCCTACGCCCGACAATATGCATGTGTAGATTACGACTGAATGCAATTATAGAAATCGAATTTAGAGAGCGTGATAAGATAATTTTTCTTGATGTCCTCGCCTCCTCCATCGGAAATACACTGATAGTGTAGCCTACAGTATCTAAATAAAATATTAGAATATGATTTCTACGTTCAGATGTATATTCAACAAAATCTTGGATGATGCGATGATTTACAAAGCATTGACTTGATTAATATAGAAGACGTAGAACAGTCCCTTCAGTTAACCCTGAGAGATTGCAATGGGTATGAAACTTTAGCGAATTCATCTTGAAGCCTTCAGACATTAGGGCTGCATCCAATGTTGTTCTTTGGCCGCTGATCTTTTCACCGACAATGCACACTCGATGTGCTCATTTTCTAGTTGATTACACTTTGAAGCACTAACGGAATAGCGATCTTTGTATATCTCTATATCCCAGCGAATATTTGGCTCTACAGTATAGCAGGCTAACCGTTAGATTTCTACACACCTCAGGGTAACTAAAGCATTTCAGCATAGCAACTTAAGCAATAATAGCTCGCACATAGTGCACATCCGCACTGCACTGGACATGTTGCGTGGTAGCCGTCTGACTGCCATTCTAAGCGATTTTAACATGATACGTGCGCTCATTACTTCACTATGAGCTGACCATTTGGCCATCACAATTATTTAGGACCATCACCTCCAATATCACCCTCGTGATCGCAAACACAACTGTCATCAAGATCATCATCATCATTCATCATCACCAGTGTCATCATCAACAGCACCGTAAGTCTTCCTTATATCTATTCTACACATGATTAGTTGTATATTGTTTATTGTTTATAGTTTCTATGATCTTAGTTTATATGTCCAGTCTTACAGTACTTACAAGAATGCCAGCAACAGTATAATTATGTTAGCATCTTTTGTCATAAATCAGTAACAGTAGACATAGACATCTATTATATAGTTAGGGACTCTCTTGAACTTTTATTCAATACGTCGTGAAAAAAAGAGATAGAGGTATAATAAGAAAAGGTGAAATAACACTCTACCGACGGTTTATGAGCACAGAGGCAGCTTTAAAGTCAATTCAGTCGAACAGTAAAGCGTGGTGCTTCTGCGGCGGAAAATGCCGCCACGCAACTCGCGAAATTTTTTCTCACATTTTATCTAAAAACGACTGTAACCCTAACCCTGACCTTAACCGACCCTCACGAAGCCGAACCTGACCCTAACCGACCCTGACGACGCGAATTTATAGAAAGTAACGCATTTTGAACAATGCGCATGCGCCGAAGGTTGCGCATGCGCAAAGGTCTTCCGCCGCAGAATTGTATCGAAAATTCTACTTCTGAGGCGGAATTTTCCGCCGCAGAAGATTTATCCACTAGTAAAAGCATTGAAGCCGTTAGACGCACTGAGTGAAAGTTGAACCCATTAGCTCTGTAATGAACAAATGCTGAAATAGAAATAGTTTTGCTATGGCAACCGAGTTACCTCGATTTTTTTACTTTTCTAGTAAGTACATGTATATCGGTCTAGATTCTCCACTTCCGCTGTCTGTTTTGAATGAGCGCCACAATGGTAGGTTAAACTCTGGCAGGAAGAGCAGAAGATCAGCACGAACACGGGATCGCTTCCAGCTACCATCCCAAAGGTCGACTCAGCCTCTCATTTGCCAGACGGTGCTGGTAAGATAAGCATTACGACGTGATGGGTGCCTTGCATGGCCGCCAAACAGCTAAATTTGACTCCTGTAATAACTCGTGATCAACCGTTCATACTATGATTTGTAATCATACTGAGTTCATGTAAGTTTGTGGGGCGCGGTGGTGTAGGGGTATGTTCGGTGCCTTGCAGCCGGAGGGTTGCGGGTTCGAATCCACCTCAAGGGGTATATTTGTGCCTTGAAGCTGGGGGGTTGCGGGTTTGAATCCACCTCAAGGGGTATATTTGCGCCTTGCAGCTGGGGGGTTGCGGGTTCGAATCTACCTCAAATGAAGATTATATATCAATGTCCCCGTTTACGAGATTTCTCTGGGATCAAATCTATTAAATTAGCAACGATATGCCAGATATAATATTTAACGGAGCCTATCTTCTGGTAGATCTGTAATGTATTGTAATGTTTGACGAAAATTTCTATAGCATCGTCAATAGCAAGCACTACACACACTCACACTCACGCAAACGCACGCACACGCGCACACGCACACGAAGAGGGCGCGACGCTGCCTGATAGCAGTCCGCGAACGAATAAAAATGAGCTCAGCTTGTGCAGCTGAGCGGAGAGAGCAGCGGCGCTGGACGCATGTTGTGGAGCAGCGGAGCTCCAGCAAGTACAGAGGGACTAGACCATCAATACAGCGCCGGACCAAAACAGAGATTCGGTACACAAAACGCTGTGGGCAAGGAAGCCAGTGGAGCACATCCCTTATGTATGCAGAAGCCCGCCTAAACCTCGGAATGCGGCCAACAAGGCGGGCTGCAGTGCGCAGGACCAGATTCAGGGACCCAGTCCGGCAGGCGGGAAGTCCATCATATATGGCACTACAATAGTCGAGCCGTGAGACTACAAAAGCATGGACAATCGTCGATGCTGCGCTAGGAGACAGAGAGCGGGAGATGACCTTAAGCTGCCGAAGCTGATAGTAACAGCTGCGGCAGAGAAGATTTATGTGACTTGTAAATGTGAGTTCCTGGTCTAGGGTGACTCCCAAGTCACGAACCGAGGTTGAGAAGCCGAAGTGGGGGTATTTCAAGGCAAGGGAGCCTAGGTCTATTTTAGAAAGCTGTTGGGGCGTGACAAGCCAGATAAGCCGAGTCCTTGCTGGGTTCAGCCGCAAGCGGTTTGAGGACATAAAGGACTGTAGGGTCTCCATAGCCTGGTTCATTGTTCCAACCGCCGCATCCGCCTGGGCTGCCAGAGAGTGAATAATTATAGGCTTGCAGGTCGTTACCGTAGAACTTGCCCAGTAAATGAGTCAAAAACAAGAAGAAAGCAACAAAAACCAGTTATTCAAGCGAAGTATATCATCACTGCAAAATAAAATAGTTCAGCATAGCTGAAGTGCCGACTTAGACACACGCTTAATCAAACTAAGCTTGTTTCTTAAACGCTAAATATAATATCTAACGAACAAGTCCTAATTATTGTGCTTTAAGTAATTTCCTGTGTAGCTAAAGTCATTTACTTTGAAAAACACTAATAACATAAATTCATCAATGCTTATTACTATGCCTTGATTAACTCAACACTTCTACCCAATGCTTCATCCAACAGATAATTTGCTTCGACTCTCATAAAAATTATGATCTATTCTCACATAATTAAGATAATTTCTTTGTGTAGGAATTTTTCAGTTTACAGTATCTGGTAAATACGTTGTCACATATTCAGTATCCATAAAATCCTTTTAAATGATTTGTAACCTCAACAGAGAGCAAATATTTTCATCTCGTAAGAGCTTCCGCGGTTATGATATAATCATGAAGATGTTTAGATTGTGATTTCTAACAAGACTGCTATTTTAAGCCTCCTCAGATGTACTTCTTCCCATGTGAGTCTGCCAGAGCAGCTTGGGTTGAAAATATTCGCAGGCGTAAGTGGCGCTGGATTGATTTTATACAGAATGAGGTCTAACATGATTTTGTACAATGGAAGATCTGGGATGTTTTGCTACAAAAAATGAAAAAATACAAATGGTTTTCTCCTGCTTGGATTCTTTCATTAGAATTCTCCTGACATAATTAACGCCCGTAGGATTTATCTTCACTATTGTGCTCTCCAATGCATCTTTAGATTACTATAATGAGTAATAAGTTCTATAATATCCCTTTTGAACCTCACATAACTGGCGTTGGTAGAATTTAATATCTTCAGTACGTATGCTAACATGACACTGTAGATATGAAGATCGGACAATTCCCTGTTGATGCATTGGCTTCTGTCCAGAATTGGTTATCATAATTATTAGTCGTGAAAGAAGAAAGTGTGAGAACGGCTGAAGGTACACTTTCTATCACGTGACTTTCAGGTCACAAGATTTCGAAACATAATTTCCGACATAACTGGCATAGATGGGATATTTCACCAACATTAATTCTAACATGAAAATTTTAGTTTGGAAGAATAAACAAAAGTTGTTTCACATATCTGGCATCACGTGGTTCCTTTCTATATCTGCAGAACAGGAAAAATGTTCTCAGGTAAAACTGCTGTTAGGATGGCTTTCTCTGGGAAGTATTCGACTATGATTTTGAACTTTGGAGGAGTTGAGAAATGTTTTTTTTCCATAAACCTAAAGCAAATAGTTTCTAAACAGAGTGAGTTTTTTCATGATGTTTCAGACCTGAAGAGAGTGAAAATGTTTTATGACATAGGTCTACCTGGCAAAGGTATGGCTTCTCTCCACTATGAATCTTTGCATGACTTCTTAAACTTGAAGAAGCAGTAAAACGTTTTGGACATACCTGGCATTGATAAGGCTTTTCTCCAGTATGAATTCTAGTATGATCTGCTAGAATGCCAGATCGGGAAAAACGTTTTTTACACATCTGGCATTGGAAAGGTCTATCTTCAGAATGGACTATCATGTGACTTTTGAGTTCAGAATAATAGGCGAACTCTTTTGCACAGAGCTGACATTTGTATGGTTTCTCTCCAGTATGGATTCTCCGATGAATCTTGAGATAATATTGAAATGAGAATGCTTTCGAGCATAACTCGCATTGGTGAGGTTTCTTTCCGGTATGGATTCTCCGATGAGTTTTTAGATATAATTGGCATGAGAATGCTTTCGAGCATAACTCGCATTGGAATGGTTTCTCTCCAGTATGGACTCTAATATGAATTTTTAGTTGGGAAGATGTTAAAAATGGTTTTTTACAAACCTCACATAAATATAGTTTCTCTCCAAAGTGACATTTAACATGACTTCTCATAGTTGAAGTGGATGATATCGTTTTCTTACATACCTGGCATAAGTATGGCTTTTCTCCACAGTTGGATCTTTCGTGATATCTCAGATTTGAAATGCTTGAGAACGTTTTCTGACATACCAGGCAAAGGTATGGTTTCTCTTCAGAGTGGCATTTTTCGTGACTCCTCAGACTTGAATTCCATGCAAACGTTTTCTGGCATACCTGGCAAAGGTATGGTTTCGCTTTAGAATGGGATTTTCTATGACTTTTCAAGCCGGCAGTGCATGAGAACGTTTTCTGACATACCAGGCAAAGATATGGTTTCTCTTCAGAGTGGCATTTTTCGTGACTTCTCAGACTTGAATTCCATGCAAACGTTTTCTGGCATACCTGGCAAAGGTACGGTTTCGCTTCAGAATGGGATTTTCTATGACTTTTCAAGCCGGCAGTGCATGAGAACGTTTTCTGACATACCTGGCAAAGGTATGGTTTTTCTCCAGTATGTGTTCTCTTGTGAACTAGGAGATTCCCGGATTGTCCGAATATTTTTTGGCATAACTTGCACTGATATGATTTTTTTCCAGTATGAATTCTGATATGACTTCGTAGACCGGAAGGATCTAGAAACTTTTTCTGACATATCTGGCATTGGTAAGGCTTTTCTCCTGTGTGGAGTCTTACATGTAACTGCAGACTGTTATAGTGACGAAATTCTGTTTTACATATCTCGCACTGAAAGGGTTTCTCTCCAGAATGAATTCTAACATGAGTTGCAAGATTGGATTTGTTGGGAAAACTTTTTTTACACATTCGGCATTGGAAAGGTGTCTCTCCTGTTTGTGTTCTATTGTGAATCTTGAGTTCATTCCGGATTGCAAACGCTTTTTGGCAAATCTGGCATTGGTATGGTTTCTCTCCTGTATGGGTTCTGATATGAATTCGTAATGCAAAAGATGTGGGCAATTGTTTTTGGCACACCTGACACAGAAATGGACTCTTTCCAGGGTGGAATTTTTCATGACTTCTCACAGCTGAAGCGCTTGAGAATGCTTTCTGACATACCTGGCAAAGGTATGGTTTCTCTCCAGTATGTCTTCTTACGTGCCTCTTCAGATAGCTTTTGTCATTTGTTTTAAAGTCACATGACTGGCACTGGTACGGTTTCTCTTCAGTATGTGTTCTATTGTGAATCTTGAGTTCATTCCGGATTGCAAACGCTTTTTGGCAAATCTGGCATTGGTATGGTTTCTCTCCAGTATGTGTTCTAACATGATTTGTTAGATTTGAATTTTGTGAAAAACATTTTTTACACATCTGGCACTGGAAAGGTTTCTCTCCAGTATGTGTTCCGTTGTGAATCTTGAGCTGACTTTGGTATGCAAACGCTTTTTGGCATATCTGGCATTGGTATGGTTTATCTTCAGTATGTGTTCTAACATGATTTACTAGATTGGAATTTTGTGAAAAACATTTTGTACACATCTGGCACTGGAAAGGTTTCTCTCCAGTATGTGTTGTGTTGTGAATCTTGAGCTGACTTTGGTATGCAAACGCTTTTTGGCATATCTGGCATTGGTATGGTTTCTGTCCAGTATGAATTCTCATGTGACTCCTCGCCTGACAGGCGTACTTAAACATTTTCTTACATAACTCGCATTCGTATTTCTTGTCTTTTGAACAGCTTTTCTTGTCTTCCTTTGTATGAGTATTGAGCACAAATGATTTCTGACTTGGCTGGCATCTGTGCGATTTCTTATGTTTCTCATTTGCGATGACATTTCCAGATGAAAGCTTCGAAGAAATGCTTTGCGACATCGTTAGTGACTGTGAAGATTTTGGAGGCTGTATATAGGAAATGTTGAAATATGATCTTTGTAAAGCAATAGTTGAAAATCATTAAGTGAAACCTAAAGCGGTTCAGTCTTTAACTTTTCTTACACTTATTTGTTCATTTGTTTAACTAAACTTTGTTTAAGAAAACAATAAGTCATTGCAATCGTTATTACAGTGGTGCATATAACATGCACGATATCTGTGTGAAACAGAAACAGCATCTGACCTACAGAAGTGGAGACATTCTGCCCAGCTTCATGTATGCTGTGTGACTGGCAAGTGTAATGCCTCGATGGACAGACATCGAAGTCATCAACGATCAATGATCTGGCCACCCACTGCATGGGGGAGGGGGCGCACCAGATGAATGCGCGGCCTAGCATACAATGAAAGGATCAAAATCACAAAACGACATTCCGGGTCGGACGTCGCTCGTAAAACCAAGGTCCGCCCATAGGCTACAAAGGCCGGAGACTGGGGCCGGGTGTGAAAAGTTAGCTTCTAGAGCACCAACACCAAAAATTTGCGCTTAGCATAGTGTAGAGATTTATAAATTTTAAATTTACGATTAGGCCTACAATTACGAACATCATCACCACCACCACTGCCACCACTAACAACGAGAAGAACAAAAACAGCAAACACAACGACGAAAAAGGTAGTGACAATTAATAGGACTCCAGGAGCAACAACAACCAGTTTTACAAATTTAAGTACACTACAAACAACCGCGACAACCTCTACTTCCGCTACAGTGGACAAAACCACAAGAGACTTCAAGCTCTACAACATAGAAATAAGGACATGGAACGTCAAGAGCGCTCGCTTCAGCAAAGAATTGGAAAGAATACAGATGGGACATCATAGGACTCTGATAGACAATATGGTGTGGAAAAAGAAGAATTCTGCCACGATAAGTGTTAAGGGTTAATACAGGGAGAGTCAAACATCAAGTCAGTAGAGTCAGTAGCGATGAATCTGAACAAGAAAGCAACAGATTCATTGATATAATGTCAGCTGATATCGCAACGACTAATGTCTGCAAGAATTCGCACAACATTTGCCAAGATGACCGTCATCCAAGCATATGCGCCGACGCCAATTGCTGCGGATAAAGAAATTAAAACTTTTTATCAACCACTTCGCAGACTTCCCAGACACAAAATAATCGTCATTGCGGGTTTTTTTCTCGAAAAAGGTCGGCCGAGAGGCTCAGAGAGCAATACCGGGATGGGCACCATTGGAAATTCGGATCGGGAGACACAATGGCGTCTACCAATGGCGGATTTTGGAGAGCGATCTCCATCGAACTTCAAATCCAGGTGCGGTGTTAGACGCCGCTGGGGAGAAGTGACAGCGGGGAGAATCTCCTGCAGTTCTTGCTCCAAGCGATTTTAAAATTATGAACACTTTCTTCCAGCAAAAGAAACGATACAAGAAATCGATCGACATTACCCAATGAAAAGACACATCACTTTGCTACGTTAACCCTACAAGCAACAGAAAAAGACGATCCACAAGACTTACAAATTACAGAGGTCTAGAGAACACGCAAATGATAGAAAATATCATAAAACGATATGTTGAGAGAGCATGTAATCTTTTATAACGTTCTATTTGGAGCTCATTCGATATTCGTTAAAACGAACCAAGTGCTTGAAACCAAGTGACCAACGTGTCCAGGAGTGTGTGTGTGTGTCCACAGTTTAACGGCAGCTTATGACAACAGAGGCCATTGCCGCCGACAAAGATTGGTTTTTGGCATATTAGACTACAGCTCATTACCTCAAAATGTGCGCTAATGATCCTGCTACAGCTACCTAAAATGTCAAAATTATATTCCATATGGAACAAGTTTGCGAAGCAAAAAACCTAGGGGGTCGTAATAACCCCCTTGGAACCCCGAGGATTAGGCTAAGCAAAAAACTTCATCGATCCAGCTTCTATTGAAGTAAAGACTTAGTTTAATCAATCCAGCTTCTATCTAAACAAAGCATTAGTTTCATCAATCCACATTCCATTTAGGCCAACAATTATTTTCATCAGTCCAGCTTCCATTTAAAATTGACAGCACGGTTTTACCAAAAGAATAGGGAGAATACCTCAACCAGACAAGGGTCATGGACAATTCAGGGTAAACCTGCATTTTAGTGTGTTTTATTATTTCATTGAACGAATCATGTATTTTAACGAATTTTATTGTTTGTCTTCTCTGCCTCAATAGAAGTTGGATTGATGACAGTTATAAGTTATTAAATACGCTATGCAGTGAACCACCCAGAGCCTAATACATGTATATGAAGGGAACAAACCTGTCACGCAGTTACGTAGGACTACATGTATCATCGTAAGAACCTTATGCGTCTTGGGACGAGGAACCAATGTGGATCGCCTCGCTTACAGCTAGGCCTATACTAGGGTGACCATTTATTCGCCATCGAAAACCGGGACACTTTTAGGAAAACTAACGTTGCTGCTTAAGTATAGGACATTATTGTATTGCATTGTATTTGAACACTTGTTATAGCGCCCCTTCCAGATTCCTACTCAGAGGCGCTCCCCGACTACTGCGCGGACGCTGAATCGGAGTTTCACGCCGAAGCGCATGAGCAATTGCGAGTGAAGGACTTGCCCAGGGTCCCTACGCGGCGGCTTTGAGGTGGATTCGAACCAGCAACCCTCAAGCTGCAAGGCACCGAATATACCCCTACACCACCGCGCCCCAGTTGTATTGTAATGTATTGTATTGTATTGTACTCCACGTTTATTATTGCGAACGAGCCACCCGCGGTAAAGATCCGAGAAATTAATCTCTGATAAACTGACCGACCGGGAATCGAACCCGGGCCGCCGGCGTGGAGAGCAGGCTACCAACCCACTCGGACACTCAGGACATTAGAACTATAGGAGGGCCTAGTCCTATAGGTCTACTGCCTGTAGTCAACAGTTACTATAGTTACTTATAGTATAGCCCTACAAGAAACTATTTTCATCAATCCAACTACTACTTTCACAGAATTGAAACCATCGCATTAATAATTTAGCAACGTAAACTAGGCCTATGGCTTAACCTTTGACTTGACTTTCATACTGAAGTAAATTTTGTCATCTTTGCGTGTTTCAAGTTTCTGTGTAAGTAGTTTGAGCTTGTCAGTTGTGGTGACAACTGTTTCATTATCGCCTTCAGTGAATAAAACTGCAACATTAGACAGTGTCAGCTGGTTGTGTCAGAAACCGGGACAATTTTGCTATTTCGCACAAGTCTTCGGGACACCGGGACACACCACATAAAACCGGGACATGTCCCGGAAAACCGCGACGTATGGTCACCCTAAGCTATACATTATATACGGCTAAGATTTGGAACCTATCCATTTTTTTTATCCAAATAGCCGAGACTCAGTTTAAAGCGCTCGCGCTCGCAAGTTCGCAACTAAAATATCAAACAGAATTACCTGAGCCAGAAATAGTTCCGCCAAGAATCTGAAAACTCTTTTCGCTTAAGGAATAATTACTGAAGTTAAACTTAACGTTTTCCTATTGCTTTAGAGATCACACGCAGCCATTTTTGAAATCTGATTACCGTTGCAACGCACAACTGTAACATTTTGACTACGTCACGAGTTTATGACGTCACTACTAAACAATTAATAAAATTAAGCACGTCGTTGGAATGTGTTTGCATAATCGATTAATCGAATATTCAATGAAAAAAAGGTAAAAACCGGAACATAACTTACCAAAAAGCACAATAGCAACAAAAATGAAGTGGTAATTTATCGTTTTAGCGTTCTTTATTATGTAAGCATTATAACAATGTCATATCATTTCGTCGTTTTATATACATGGCATTTTAATACCAATGTTCATCCGTGACGGATCCAGAAGGTTTAGTGGGGGGGCAAATCGGCGGAGAAAAAGTATGCGTGGGAAAGGAACGGCCTAAAATATTTTGAATCCCACACTGTTATGGTAGCATTTTAGGCTGTCATCTTAACAAAATTGCTCTATTATTATTTTCAGTGTTATACGAGTGGTTTAAGACTACAATAAATATAATAATTTCTTTATTCGTCAAGTTCAGCGCCTCAGTTGTTATGCTGCTCCGAGAAGGTTTATATAAGGTGTATAGGCTACCTGCAAGGCAGTATATACAGGGTGGGCCAAAAAAAAGTGCCCCCTACGAATTTTTGCTGATATTTCGGCCAAAAGTAAGAATTTTTAAATCACGTTTTATAGGCTTAAAGGTAATTCATATCTACGTATAATGGCCATATATCAAAGAAAGTTTTCAAACAGAACAAAAGTTATATCACTTTTAGTGAGTCCACCCACTGTTTTTTGATGATTCAAAAACCTAACGCAGCAAAAAGCAACAAAAAACGATTTTACTAAGTCATTTGTCAAATAATTGTTATCAAACAAACTTGATATTGCCAGATACATATTATTATTATTTAGAACAGAAACGGGATACCAGCGTAGCTGTATGTCACTGTGACGTCACTTAGCAAGAAGACGATCAAGTTGCTAAATAAAGAATTTTTCAGATTAATAATTTTTTATTGAAACAATGAAAATTTCTAAAATATGAAGATGGGCAAGGTATCAATTACAGACAAAATGCGTATGCAGACACTTCATGAGCAGGGTCTTTTCTTTGAGCTAAAGCTCTAATCGCCACTTGCCCTGATAAACAGTGGAAGCTGAGTAGGCCTACCGTTAAAAAATATGCCCCCGCATTGATGAAAGGAGATCGGCTCTGGATCGTCGTAAAGGAAGTGGAAGGCCCAAATCTTCCGCACTCCAAAAAATGGTTAATTACGTAAGGGAAGCTATGCTGGAGAAATATCACAATCTGCGATCAAAGCCAAAAACGATAAGAGAATTGAAGGTCGCATTGAAGTTGATGTGGGAAGATTTACCTCTGGAACCCATCAACAAAGACATCAAAACTTTACCAAAAGACTCAGAACATGTATGGGTACTGGTGGTGGACACATTGAACTCAAGTTGTGAAACAACGATCAAGTTTGTTTGATAACAATTATTTGACAAATGACTTAGTAAAATCGTTTTTTGTTGCTTTTTGCTGCGTTAGGTTTTTGAATCATCAAAAAACAGTGGGTGGACTCACTAAAAGTGATATAACTTTTGTTCTGTTTGAAAATTTTCTTTGATATTTGGCCATTATACGTAGATATGAATTACCTTTAAGCCTATAAAACGTGATTTAAAAATTCTTACTTTTGGCCAAAATATCAGCAAAAATGCGTAGGGAGGCACTTTTTTTTGGCCCACCCTGTAGTCTACTCTATACACTTACACTGGTCTGTTAGAGTTCGAAGCCCTCTGTTTATTTTCGAGTCTGTATCAGCCAATAGCTTCTACAATGTTAGGATGCAGACGATCTTAGATTATATTTTTTGACAATTTTGGATTATCCGAGTACTTTATTCAGCAGATTTGCCATTTTACGAGTTTGGTTGTCTGCAGTTTCGGGTGGATTTATTCATTATTCTGCTGATCCGGATTATCGTCATTAGAGCCTACATTACCTAACTGTTGTTTACTACGTTGCTCGAGAGCAAAATGGTGAATAAGTGTGCAGGATTTGGCTGTAGGAGTGGGCATCAAGGTTGCTCAGGTGCTGGAGACGATGGAGAAGAAAATAACATATAATTCTTTTCCGATTCGTAATCCTGAATTATGTGAAAAATGGAATCGTGCTAATCCTCGCAAAGACTTTATTCCGACTAAACATTCAAGACTCTGTTCACTTCATTTCCAACCAAGTGACTTCATACAGGAGTGGCACGACACAAAATAATGTTGCCAGACAGAAGAAAAATGCTGCAGTGTCTGATAAACCAAGAAGAAGGTTACTTAAGGATGATGCTGTTCATTCTGTCTTCTTCAATGCACCCAATTATCTCTCGAAAACACAAACTGCTCCAAGGGCAACATCTAGAGCCACATCATCAATCAGATTTCAAGAAGAAGTTAAGAGACTAGAAAGTCTTGAACAGTCCTTTATGGAGAATGATGACATTTCTAGCCTCACATTAGCAGAAGTTGAGGAGCGACTGAGAGGTGAGACAACTTTGCTTTAGGACTTGTATTGTTCAGCAGAGTCTGTTAATATACCTTATTGGAATAACAGATGATGTACCTCATATTGCTGGCTGCATTACTGTTAATGCTGACTTAACAGTAAGTCTTACAGTGGACAATAACGTTGTTCCATCATCACAGTATGTTGATTTGGTCAAGAGTTCAATTCAGTCCTTGTCACAATTAGTTAATCTAATGGCTCGTGTCAAGTCATGGATTGAAAGTCCGAATACCAGGTCCATTGATTTTATCATGTACAGCTGCTGAAAACCTCTATTGATAGATTTAGCGATGACAGTGATGAGCACAGAAAGATTAGTTTCATTATATAACAGCTGAAGTTACTCTCTTTGAGTAAATTTAGTCGAATATATTCACCTATGGTTGTATTTATGTCGTACATGATCTATGCTGCAAGTCCGGCTGCCTATGCAGCTCTGCAAGAGCAAAATGTTGTTTGTCTGCCTTCCACAACCACTCTCAACTTCTCAAGAAAGTGACTCGGCGTTTGAATTCTGGGACTGGACAGTAGTTTATACTTGAAAATGAGAATATCGAAATTAAATCAATTTGAGAGGACAGTCATTCTCATAATTGATTAGATTTACATTGCAAATCGTGTTGAATACACAAGTGGGGAAATGCATGGACTGTAACATCAACACTGCTTTGTTTCATGGTCAAATCACTGGCCTCTAAATACAAGGATATAGTAGCCATGTATCCAATGGCAAAACTAACTGCTTCCAAACAATACGAATGCTACTTGGAAGTGGCAGCATTACTGAGAAGTGTGTCATTTAATGTCGTTGCCATCTCTGTGAACAATGCCACTGTAAACCGAAAGTTCTTTACTGAATGCCTATGCAATGGCACACTCCAGACAAACATAACTGACACCATAACGGTCAACCTTTATTTTTAATGTTGACAACCTTCAGTCTCGTCTAGTTCGTCGAATCACTGAACTAATAGGAGGAATAAGCATAATAAATGTGCTACATAAATCTTACATGGATTTTACATGGAACATGGATATTTTGTGCAGTTAGGAACATGTAGGCTAATTAGGGTTTGTACATAGGTGCAGAGATAGATGTGTACATTATATAGTAATTAATTTCCTTGTATTCTTTCCTTATTATTTTTATTTTTAATAATAATAATAATAATAACATTAATAATAATAATAATAATAATGATGATGATGATGATGATGATGATGATGATGATGATGATGATGATGATGATGATAATAATAATAATAATAATAATAATAATAATAATAATAATAATAATAATAATAATAATAACAAACACTGAGAGATCATGGGCGAGAGGCAGATACATTGCCTGGAACGTAACAGCCATCCACACGTGCGCATCCTCGTATATATTATTATATTCACCTGACGGCTTCAGCAACAGATGGGCGGAAGAACAAGCCGCGGAACGCAACAGCACCAAGTATTCATCCCTCCCTGCGACGCACGATTTCATCCCATTGGCCTTCGAATCACTAGGCCCCATTCACAGCACAGGACTGGAGTTCCTACAGGAGTTGGACCGCCGCATTACAGAGGCAACGGACTACCCTGTGAGACGACTTATCTCTTTCAACGCTTGTCTGTGTGCGCCCAGCGCTTTAAAGCCGTAGACTTCAGGAAGTTCAGGGGCTCCTTTGTGCAGCATGACGGGGATGAGAACCTGTAACCCAGTTCTATAGTTTCTTTAAGCCTCGGATTCTTGTTACCTCGGGAATAAAAAAATAATATTGACCCTATCAGTTTGAAACTTATGCATAAATGCATGAATCAGATTTACATAATTTGTGTGGTTTGTAGCCTGGGCAATAGCCTACTTATTCTGTTTCTTGGGATAGTATAATTGCATTGTATTGTATCTGTCAATTTATATAGCGCCTCTCGTAGTGCACACCAATCAGAGGAGCTGTGCATCAACTTGTGATTATGTGAGTTTAAGTTTAGTTTCCATCAATAACTTTAATACTTTCCATCTTTGAAGAATTTACGGTTCCGACCCTAAGTCTTAAAATACGACGTTCTTCATGAAGAAAACAAGTTTCAAGCTGTTTCCCACATGTTGAACACATAAATGTTCATTTGCCCACATGCCACATTTAATGTCTTTTGGACTTATCTTCTTCACTTTAATTATTGCAACACAGTAAACACGTTTTCGCGCTATCTTTTTTGTGTGGATACAAGACAGCTAACACGCTAATTACACTGTGTCCACGATAAAGTAGACCCCTAGACTTTGTTAAATATCTTGGTCAATTGTACTACTATAGATACTAAATTTGGTGAACATGAACTTCAGTCTATTCTATCTAAACCCTGCAAATTTTATTACATTATTGATGCAACGGTTACGATGATATACCCTTATGAAATTGGGTGGTTCAGGAACCAAGTTACTAACACGTAAAACGCATCGACAGATGCGTGCGCGGCTGATCATCCTGACTCAGCACCAGTTCTCAGACAGCATTGATATTTGTTTGCGTCCATGGTTTTGTTTGCGTCTCGTGGTTTCCTTGCAACTGATCCGGTTGTGGCAATCTTTTTTAACAGCTTGCTGACACCAGCTAGGGACCAATTTTTCATTGGAAATTCTGTAATGAATCTCCTTGCGCCATACCACTTCGTCTCTCTCAACTTCTTGATTAAAATCTTGTCCTCTGCACTAAAACCATTTCTTTACAAACAACAGTGTATACTGTTACGTAAAACAGGTATCGTAGTGTAACTGTTTCCGAAAATGACGACGCTTATAAACAACAGT
>JACEVL010002427.1:0-30000 GCA_020284085.1 Aporrectodea caliginosa
AGCAATTATTTAATAATAGCATGAAAGTTATCATCATCATCATCATCATCATCATCATCATCATCATCATCATCATCATCATCATCATCATCATCATCATCATCATCATCATCATCATCATCGACGTCGTCGTCGTCGTCATCATCATCATCAGGACATATCACTTCTCATCAGGACTTCGTCATCATCATCACCGTCATAATCGTCGTCATCGTCATCATTTATCATCAACAACATCATCATCATTAACGTCATTGTCACCATCAGCATCGACTTGGTGATTACGATGATGATGATATTGATGATGATCATCATCATGATCATCATGACCGTCCAATCTTTTACGTCTCTAGACTATATGTTTATGTGAAGAATGTGGCATTGGTGCATTTATGTTTTAAGCTAGATTTGAAGGGTTTTTGAGAGCTTTGCATTAAAAAGTACCTATTTTTCGCAATTATTTTCCACGTCCTACAGTGTTAGATATGACATATGTTATTACGCTCTAATAATTGGTTAATAATTTACGACAATAAATTTTAGTGTTACGATGTCTGGAGTCAATTTTGTGGCAAACGTTAAAAGTTCAAGATCACAAACTGTCAACATAGCTGTCTACACACGTTAATTCTGGCACTGCCGTACTCTGCTGATGCCAGTCCAAAGACGGGACAAAGGAGGAGGGCAGCGATAATCATAAACCACGGCGTCATTAAACAAAACCTACCTCTCTATACGCGAGTTCGTATTCTTACTCTAACAAGTGCAATTGTCGTGTTTCTTTGCGCCAGCGATAGCGGGAGTCCCCGCCCCTCCCCCTCTATTACGGGTCCTTGGTGCCTTGCTCCAGCATCCATCTCTTTCGGCTCCATCGCTGGAACAACCGCGCTCCTCAGTATCAGCGTTCGCCATCAGCCATCAAGGGCTGATGTGTTTATTTACCGTAGTCTGTCGTTTTCGCTCCGCGCGGCCTCTTTTGAACTGCTCGCGGTTCTACGGTCTACACTTTCTGCGGTATACGACAGTTTCTCCTGCCGCTGCTGCTGCCCTTAAAACTACGGTGTAAGTCTGCGTGGTACTGGATGTCTGTGTGCGCTGTGCGTGTGTATGTATGTGCTTATCTGCATATGTATGTGTGTGTGGTTTATGTGGAAGAACCGGTTTGAGTTGCGTATGCGAAAACGTGCGGTCCACCATGGAAAGGCTTTGTGTACACAAACCTTTGCTTTGGATATTCATTTGACGGTGTTGTGTACACATTGTATACGGTCTATGTCTGCCTCTGCCTGCGCGTCAGTTCGGCTCTAACCTTGGCCGATGCCCAGATGAAAAGAAATGCTGATGATAGGAAATTCTGATAAGGATAAACTTTCAAAAATATCCACGGAATTTCTAAAGGCAGACTTTAATAGAACAAATTTGAAAAGCGATCGCTTGAAAACATCTCAAGTTTGTGATTTACAAGTCGCCGAATATTCGTGCGTAGGTTGATGTTTTAGGCCTACTCTTGGATTATTGGATTGATCTGTCTTTCCAAAGCTTACGGCTTTCTTAAAAGACACACATTCGTAAAAATGATCTACGATCTTGTATTAAGGACTTACTGGGATTTCTATTTAGGTAAGAATTTAATCAGGCGGTGAAGTCGAACTTCACGAGTTGGACGTGAATTCAAAGACGTCGCTTTAACGGTAATGATCTTTTATAGTAATTGGTATAATTATAGGCCTATTAAGAATAATTACATAGAACCAGATATAGGCATAAATATATGCATACGTGCATCTGTATATACTGTCATTCATACTTAAATACATACATATATATAAACAGACAGACAGACAGAAAGACGTGTGCATGCACACACGCATATATGTATGATGTCTGTATATATCAAGTCATTCTTCTTGAACATTTATTTAGTGCTATAATTGTTGACGTCAGTCACTGGTTCCAATTGGTAGGATGTGTGTGTGTGTGTGTGTGTGTTTGTGTGTGTGTGTGTGTGTGTGTGTGTGTGTGTGTGTGTGTGTGTGTGTGTGTGTGTGTGTGTGTGTGTGTGTGTACGTGCTAGCTCAAGATTCAAATCTCTGAAATAAGCCACCCAAAGGAGATTGCATATCTTCAGAGACACTAAGAAGAAAAGAAGAATAGGAAGAGGAAGAAAAGGAAGAAAAGGAAGAGGATGAGCAATCCGTTAAGCTAGCTAGCCTGAAAAGACAACAATGGGTTTGACATGTTAACAACTTCATTTTCGGTACATGAAGACAGTCTTCTCCCTCGCCGTCTCATCTTCCCACCAAAGGTGTACAGTCAGTGTACTCATTATAGCTGAGTTGGCCATGGGTGCCGGCGGAACAGAAATCTCGAACAAAATTTCTGCCCTGGCAAGGATTTGAATCCTTGACCTCACTGTTGATAGCCAAGCACGCTAACCACTACACTATCGAGCACCCTATGGCCACTGAAACACCTTTTTTCTTATGTTACAGTATATGTTATATTGTTGTGATGTGCGTTCAGGTTGGTGAGTTACTGACTGAGGAATGTTTTCATCTGGCGACATGCTGTGTCAAGTAATGGTAGCCAATCCTAAAGACACAGAGAGACAGAGACAGAGACAGAGACAGAGACAGAGACACACAAAGAGACAGACAGACAGACAGGTAGAGACAGAGTAACAGAGAGACAGACAAATAGAGACAGACAGACAGACATACAGATAGGAAGAAAGAGAATAAGAGAATCTCCAACTACTACGTATGTGTCAGATTACTTGAAGAGGCCTTCAAAAGTCCTCTGTGTCTCGGGATGGCGGGGAGGATTAGCGAAAAGCGGGAGAGGTTAGGGTACAAGTGAGGGGTTTAGTGACTTGTCCTAATCTTCCATGTGTGGCTAATGGACGTATTCAGATACTGAAATGGTAGGACGTGGAGCGGTAGAAGGACATCCGCAGACTGGAATTGCTTCCAGATGGAGAACGAGCTTAGCAACCCTGGAGGCTGGTATTTAGGCCACACAGACTGTGTGGTTGTGAAGGGAGGGAGACGCATCACGGACAAGGTGTATCATGATGCAGGGTTTCGTGTATGCTAGGATCTGCTTCTGCTGTCAAGATGGATAGAAGAAGAGAAGAAGATGAGCAGTCCCTCAAGCTAGCCCAGAGTATAAAGTATTAGCGACTTCATTTTCTTAGCCTCGACATATGAGGGCGGGTGGCCAGACCTACCGGCAGTGTACAGTCAGTGTACTCGTTACAGCTAAGTTGGCTATAGGGGGCGCAGGCGGAGCAGAAATCTTGAACCAAATTCCTGCCCTGGCCTCGATTTGAACCCCAGACCTCTGAGATCTGGGTCTCCAGCGCGTTAACCACTACACTCTCGAGCACTCCCTTATGATTGGTAGAAGGGATGGAATATGTAGTCTGCCCATCTTAAATCTAGACGCAGCTTTGATTTCATATTCATATTAAATACGTACCCATCGCCGCAAAATGGTTGACGCCAGGAACTGATGTGGTGATGGTGGTGATGGTGGTGGTGGTGATGATGATGGTGATGATGCATATTTTTATGCTAAATATAATTATGCGCCTTTGAGGTAGGTTTGAAAATGCTATACAGATATATCTTAGCTTGTCTTCCCTGACCGTGCTTAGGCTCCTTCTACCTCATCTTACAATGCCTTGCCTTCATTTCCTTTATATCCTACCACAGCTCACCTGACATAATCTGTCATAACCTTACAGTTCCGTATATATACTTCACCTTAACTGATATAGCTTTACCATACCATGACTACCGTACCTTACCAGTCCTGGCTAACCAGACCTCACTTTACCTTTACTTTCTTCTTCTTTAAGTTCTCTGCCCTTCGGCAGGTTCCAACTTCCAATGACGCCACTCTTCTCTGTGCTGTGCTTTTTCCTTTAATTCGCTGTATCCGTCGGCCATCCACCCCAGCATCATCTGCCTCGGTCTTCCCCTCCCTCTTTTCCCTTCCATTCTCCCTTCTATGATTTCTTTCAGGAGGAGTCTCCTCTTAATACGTGCCCCACCCAGTTCTTCTGTCTTTCTCTTATTGTTGTTATTAGCGATCGTTTTTCATCAACCATTTGTAGTACCTCGTCGTTTCCTTTACTTTATCTCACCATAATTATCTTGCCTTTCCTTGCCGTACATTTTTACCTTGTCTCAATTACCTTAACTTAGCTTACCGTACCTTGTCTGACATTAGCCTGGCTTAATGTTGCATATCAAACCTTAATTTAACTTTACCCAGTCTTGCCTTATTTTCTCTGGCCTTATTATACCTCGCCTTACATTAATTTACCTTCATATTCCGAATACCCTCCCTTAATTACCTTGGCTTAATTTAACTTCCCATACCAAGGACGTCTTAATTAGATGTTAATTTAGTCCTCCATCCCTTACCGTACCTCGCATTGTTTTGCCTCACTGTGCATGGCGGTGAATGGCAAGCACTCAATCAATTTCCTAGTGTTTCACGCCGTCCAGATAATGGGTTTGTTTAAGAAGGGAATTGGTAAACAGCACTTGCTCCAACGACCAATCATCCTATCATGCAGGTGTTTGAATTGATCGCCCGCCAGCAAAAGTGTCTGCTCCGCACGCAGGCTACTGTAACAGAGGCCGCCAATCACTCACAGTGCAGTTATGGAGTCTGCCTGACTGCTTTGTATCGGTTGAGAGGGCGCATTGACTAAAGGATGTGCCCTTGTTATATCCATTAAGGCCTTTGTTTGGGTTTATAGAGGTTTATTATTATCCTTTCAGTCCTTTGCCTTAGTTTATGGATGTTTATTATATCATGACATCAGGCATTTGCTTCGGTTTACGGAGGTTTATTATACTCATTTAGTCCTTTACTTTGGTTTATGGCGTTTATTATATCAAAACATTAGTCCTTTGCCTTGGTTTATGGAGGTTATTATACATGGGTCCGTGGTTATTATGTATGGGTCCGTGGTTATTTATACATGGGTCCGTGGTTATTATGTATGGGTCCGTGGTTATTTCTACATGGTCCGTGGTTATTCTACATGGGTCCGTGGTTATTATAAAGGGGTCCCTGGATAAGATCAGGTTAGATTAGATAGCAATAGACCGTATCGAACTGAATGCAATGACGACTTATGAAGACAGTCTAACGAAGAGCGACTGATAGATGCATGGTTTTTGTGGTCGTCGGTCGGTCATCAGTCTTCGTTGCCTGTAGAGATGTGTGCACTTGCAGAGTGGCACGACAAAGGAAATGATTGGTGCCAACTGCTGCTGCTGCTGACTGGTTTTTGTTAGGTACTTATTATGAGGCACTATATCAAGACAATGTCTATAGGTAAATGCATGATGCATATATATGTATCTGAATGCATATGTATAATCTTACATATACGCGTGCATACACATACATACATACATACATACGTGCATACATGCATACATACATACATACATACATACATACATATATACTGTAACATACATGCACATACACACGTGCATACCCACATACATATATGCATACATGTGTAATTGTGTATACATATATATATATATATATACAAAACATACAGCGCACATGCAAGAGTATTTCACATTACTATAATTGATGACTAATCTGTGTCGTTCAGATTGATTAGAATGTGCCGAGTATAGAAGATGCTGACGAAACGAAATGCCTCTGCTGCTGAGGCGACCGGAAGAAGTCTCAGTTACCAGGGGCAACAGCAGCAGTCGATGCTGCGACAGATGTGTCTTCCGTTGTCTGCCTCCGAAGACGGACGAAAGATCCGTCAAATTACGAAGCAGAATTCCTTCAACGACGACCAGACCAACCGCCACAACAACAACGGAGGACCGCAGTTGTTGGTCGACCGTCGATGCCGCAATGTACCACCGCCCGCATACCACCCGACGGACGCCCGCCTCGACAGGATCAAGATGGCTGCACCTTCGAGGCTTCCACCCGGCGGTGGAGGAGCAGGAGGAGGACCTCCGCCGATGTCGACCAGCTGGACCAGTGGAGGAGAGGGATCCGCGGATGACGTTCCAGCCGCCTGGAGACAGTTCCGGAATTCCGATCGGACGCTGAGGTGTCCCGGTCAGCGACTCAGCTCCGCCAAGTTTGCGTCGAGCATCGAACTGTCGCTGGATAACAACGATGGGGCTACTAAGGGCGGCAGCGAACCCCACACGGCGACACTGTTCGCCTCCCCTTCTGGGGTAGGAGGAACAGGACGTGGAGGTGGTGGAAGAGTGGAAGGAGGAAGCATTGGTGGAGAAACTGGGCGGTACTTCTACCAGTCACCTTCACCAGGAGCTCAGACGGAACTCGCTCGAATATTCGAAGGCCCGACCCGCGCGTCTCCCTACCCCGCCCGGTCCATCGAAGGCCCACAGGACGGGCCCCAGAGGACCCTGGTTCTGAACGGCGCGATCGTCTTACCGTCTGGTACGCTAGAAACTTCAACGGCTGGATCATACCCCGAACTGCACAATATCGCCCTTCATGAGAGCCGCCGAGGGTCGCTTCCTGCCCCTCGGAAACTGGACGAGACCAGTCCAGCGACCATCGTCAGGGTCCGCAGGGATAAGCTCTACGAGAACGCCCCCTCGCTTTCCGCCAGCCGCCTGAGAAACGAACCCACCCTTTACCGAAGCAACGGCGACGGTAACCACCAAAACGGAAACGGTAAAACTTCTACGACTTTCCATGACGGTAGCAGTTTTAAGGGTTCGAGCGACGGTATCAGCTTCCTGAGTGCTTGTGACGGTAAGCGCTTCTGGAGTGCACACAACGGCTCGACCCTCTCTGGGCAAAACAGATACGTTGATGGAACGACCAGGGAGAATATCTACGAAGAAATCGATGGTAGTTCATCTCTGAGGTCGTCAACAAGCGGGAATTCAGCGAAGGTATTCAATTCAAGAATTCAATTCGATTCTAAATTCAACTTAAAACCTTTTTACTGATACCAAGTGTGGTTATATGTTACAAGAGACATCGATGAAAATATTCTTACATTTGTCAATCCTATCATTGTGGGGCGCGGTGGTGTAGGGGTATGTTCGGTGCCTTGCAGCCGGAGGGTTGCGGGTTCGAATCCACCTCAAGCCGCCGCGTAGGGACCCTGGGCAAGTCCTTCACTCGCAGTTGCTCATGCGCTTCGGCGTGAAACTCCGATTCAGTGTCCGCGCTGTAGTCGGGAGCGCCTCTGAGTAGTAATCTTGAAGGGGCGCTATAACAAGTGCTCATACATACATACATACATACATATCAGTCAGTATCTTTTTAAATTCAGCTATCAGTTTATAACTAATGGCAGTTTATAAATAATGGCAGTTTATAAATAATGGCGTGTACAATTTTAATATTGTAATTGTAATGTAGTAGTAGTTTCAGTTTAACGACACTGATAACAATGATCATTAGCGTCGCCCTCCTCCTTCATCCAGGCTTGGGACTGGCACTGACAGAGTACGATCAGTGGCGGAGTTTGTAATTGTAATTGTAAATATGACGATTTATATAGCATCGTCGGTAGCAAGCTACTTCTAGGATGCTGTACAAAACTGTTTACTATCAATGCAAATTCTAATGCTCTGGATAACGGAGAAAGCATACAGTACAGTTTTAACTGTTTCTTGAAAGCAAAGAAACATAATAGTTGGTCTGTATTTTTTGCCCCAAACAGGTTAAGTGCAGTCTATGCGTTTGTAGGTGCGAATTTAGATCCGTTAAACAACCAGGTAGAGAGCGATATTTAGAGGTATCTAATAGCGCTACAGAAGTCTGCTGATAAATACATGCAACATACGAATTCATTAATTTGCAAAACTTGTATTTATTCTGCGCCCCATAACCAGAGTACAACCAGATCTTCCACAACTTCGCCACAGTCCGCTTACTCTGGTAGTGCCATTCCCAAGTCAGAGCGAAGGAGGAGGGTGCCGCTTGTCAGCTTTGTTATGACGAAGCGTCGCTGAGCATGCAGTAGCTAGCCAGATTCTATGCAAGGACTTGGTGAGAAGTGGGGAAACAGGTGGGCAGATGTTGAATCTGAAATAGTTTCTGAAGGAAACCAGAGAAGAAGGAGGAGTCAGGTTTGTCATGCTTAGGCCTACTCTAGAAAGGTAGAAATTAATAGAAACTGCGACGCATCTTGTATACTCCTTCAGCTCTACTGGAAATTTAGAATCATTATATATGCAAAAATTGTTCTAAGTTCTGAGTTCTTGCACTGACCCAGATTGTAATCAATATCACATAACATGAAATCTTAACTTAATATTATCATGGTACATCGTTACATAATATAATATAACATAAAACATGACATAAGAATAATAATAATAATAATAATATTATGATACATCATAACAGAATGTTACATGTTTTCATTGCAATCCTAACAATTTCACAGCATCAGTGAGAAGTTGAGAACCGCGCTGCAGGAACGGTGCCAGATAAAAAGCTACTATCTTGTACAAGACTTAGAACCTGTTTCTAATATAAAGCAAATCATTTGCATGTAATATTTTCAATAATATTATAATGATATTAAGAACAGCAACAAATAACAATACAGATATATCCATGAACTTGAATGAATCAGAGAACTAGTGTAGCTGCAAGCACCACACAATGTCGTTAAACAGTTACCAGCCAGACCCTTCCAGGTCAAAGAGATAATTATGCATGCATTGGTATACACAAATATATGTTAAAGTACCCAGTGAACTGACGGTTTCAGTGCCTTAGGCTTTCCAGCAGAACTCCATCATGTGTGTGTGTGCGTGCGTGCGTGTGTGTGTGTGTGTGTGTGTGTGTGTGTGTGTGCATGCATGTGTAACAGACAGAAAGACCTATATTTATGTACAGCTACTCTATATAGGCTAGATAAGTAACAGGGACGTAGGTGGTGATGTGTGCAGTTTCTAATAGTAACTGACAGCTGTCAATCAAAGCGAATGTCTGTGGTTAAACTTCCAACAACATGAAAGTTACCTACGAAGTTCTCCACGACTCTATACGCTTCATCTCCGTGTCTCTGTCTATCTGTCTCTGTCTCTGTCTGTTTCTAACACGGTCTCTCTCTGTCTCTATCTGTGTCTCTGAAATTTCTCACGACTGAAATATTATACAACCTAAACACTGTATATATTAGCCTAGCTTCTGCTCTGTTTTTCCCGAAATAAGGGCGAGGATGTTGATGCACTTGAGCACTGCATATAACTGTGTCAGTAGAATATAATGCCTATATTTATTTATATTTTTATTTATTTATACAATTGTTCACGTATATATAATACATGCAACGGAGTATATACCGTAAATATATCCGTAGAGACCAGTCTAGGCACAGCATAACATATATATATATGTATTCGACGTCAATACAGATTGTGTCTATATTCGATGTAGGATTATAGTTTAGACGATGAGCTGAGTTGTCTTGAAATTGCAGTAGGGAGAGTGGGAGAGACAGGCAGAGAGACATATAGGCAGACAGGCAGACAGAAAGAAACACAGGCAGACAGAAAGACGGACAGACAGGTAGAAAGACAGACACACAGACAGGCAGACAGAAAGTCGGAGAGACAGACGAAAAGACAGACACACAGTAAGACAGACAGACAGGCAGGCAGAAAGATAGACACACAGACATACAGAGAGAAAGACAAACAGAAATACGGACAAACGGAAAGACAGAGACACAGAAAGACAGACACACAATCAGAAAAAAATAAGCTGCCTTAGTCTAGACTCTAGAGAGACGCATAAAGACATACAGAGTAAGACATCTACACACACAGAAAAGAGTTATTGAACGGAGTTATTGAAAAGAGTTATTAAAAAGAGTTATTGAAAAGAGTTATTGAAAAGAGTTATTCAAAGAGTTATTGAAAAGAGTTATTGAAAAGAGTTATTGAAAAGAGTTATTGAAAAGAGTTATTGAAAAGAGTTATTGAAAAGAGTTATTGAAAGAGTTATTGAAAAGAGTTATTGAAAAGAGTTATTGAAAAGAGTGAAAAGAGTTATTGAAAAGAGTTATTGAAAAGAGTTATTGAAAAGAGTTATTGAAAAGAGTTATTGAAAAGAGTTATTGAAAGAGTTATTGAAAAGAGTTATTGAAAAGAGTTATTGAAAAGAGTTATTGAAAAGAGTTATTGAAAAGAGTTATTGAAAAGAGTTATTGAAAAGAGTTATTGAAAGAGTTATTGAAAAGAGTTATTGAAAAGAGTTATTGAAAAGAGTTATTGAAAAGAGTTATTGAAAAGAGTTATTGAAAAGAGTTATTGAAAAGAGTTATTGAAAAGAGTTATTGAAAAGAGTTATTGAAAAGAGTTATTGAAAAGAGTTATTGAAAGAGTTATTGAAAAGAGTTATTGAAAAGAGTTATTGAAAAGAGTTATTGAAAAGAGTTATTAAAAAGAGTTATTGAAAAGAGTTATTGAAAAGAGTTATTGAAAAGAGTTATTGAAAAGAGTTATTGAAAAGAGTTATTGAAAAGAGTTATTGAAAAGAGTTATTGAAAGAGTTATTGAAAAGAGTTATTGAAAAGAGTTATTGAAAAGAGTTATTGAAAAGAGTTATTGAAAAGAGTTATTGAAAAGAGTTATTGAAAAGAGTTATTGAAAAAGAGTTATTGAAAAGAGTTATTGAAAAGAGTTATTGAAAAGAGTTATTGAAAAGAGTTATTGAAAAGAGTTATTGAAAAGAGTTATTGAAAAGAGTTATTGAAAAGAGTTATTGAAAAGAGTTATTGAAAAGAGTTATTGAAAAGAGTTATTGAAAAGAGTTATTTGAAAGAGTTATTGAAAAGAGTTATTGAAAAGAGTTATTGAAAAGAGTTATTGAAAAGAGTTATTAAAAAGAGTTATTGAAAAGAGTTATTGAAAAGAGTTATTGAAAAGAGTTATTGAAAAGAGTTATTGAAAAGAGTTATTGAAAAGAGTTATTGAAAAGAGTTATTGAAAGAGTTATTGAAAAGAGTTATTGAAAAGAGTTATTGAAAAGAGTTATTGAAAAGAGTTATTGAAAAGAGTTATTGAAAAGAGTTATTGAAAAGAGTTATTGAAAAGAGTTATTGAAAAGAGTTATTGAAAAGAGTTATTGAAAAGAGTTATTAAAAAGAGTTATTGAAAAGAGTTATTGAAAAGAGTTATTGAAAAGAGTTATTGAAAAGAGTTATTGAAAAGAGTTATTGAAAAGAGTTATTGAAAAGAGTTATTGAAAAGAGTTATTGAAAAGAGTTATTGAAAAGAGTTATTGAAAAGAGTTATTGAAAAGAGTTATTGAAAAGAGTTATTGAAAAGAGTTATTGAAAAGAGTTATTGAAAAGAGTTATTGAAAAGAGTTATTGAAAAGAGTTATTGAAAAGAGTTATTGAAAAGAGTTATTGAAAAGAGTTATTGAAAAGAGTTATTGAAAAGAGTTATTGAAAAGAGTTATTGAAAAGAGTTATTGAAAAGAGTTATTGAAAAGAGTTATTGAAAAGAGTTATTGAAAAGAGTTATTGAAAAGAGTTATTGAAAAGAGTTATTGAAAAGAGTTATTGAAAAGAGTTATTGAAAAGAGTTATTGAAAAGAGTTATTGAAAAGAGTTATTGAAAAGAGTTATTGAAAAGAGTTATTGAAAAGAGTTATTGAAAAGAGTTATTGAAAAGAGTTATTGAAAAGAGTTATTGAAAAGAGTTATTGAAAAGAGTTATTGAAAAGAGTTATTGAAAAGAGTTATTGAAAAGAGTTATTGAAAAGAGTTATTGAAAAGAGTTATTGAAAAGAGTTATTGAAAAGAGTTATTGAAAAGAGTTATTGAAAAGAGTTATTGAAAAGAGTTATTGAAAAGAGTTATTGAAAAGAGTTATTGAAAAGAGTTATTGAAAAGAGTTATTGAAAAGAGTTATTGAAAAGAGTTATTGAAAAGAGTTATTGAAAGAGTTATTGAAAAGAGTTATTGAAAAGAGTTATTGAAAAGAGTTATTGAAAGAGTTATTGAAAAGAGTTATTGAAAAGAGTTATTGAAAAGAGTTATTGAAAAGAGTTATTGAAAAGAGTTATTGAAAAGAGTTATTGAAAAGAGTTATTGAAAAGAGTTATTAGAAAAGAGTTATTGAAAAGAGTTATTGAAAAGAGTTATTGAAAAGAGTTATTGAAAAGAGTTATTGAAAAGAGTTATTGAAAAGAGTTATTGAAAAGAGTTATTGAAAAGAGTTATTGAAAGAGTTATTGAAAAGAGTTATTGAAAAGAGTTATTGAAAAGAGTTATTGAAAAGAGTTATTGAAAAGAGTTATTGAAAAGAGTTATTGAAAAGAGTTATTGAAAAGAGTTATTGAAAAGAGTTATTGAAAAGAGTTATTGAAAGAGTTATTGAAAAGAGTTATTGAAAAGAGTTATTGAAAGAGTTATTGAAAAGAGTTATTGAAAAGAGTTATTGAAAAGAGTTATTGAAAAGAGTTATTGAAAGAGTTATTGAAAAGAGTTATTGAAAAGAGTTATTGAAAGAGTTATTGAAAAGAGTTATTGAAAAGAGTTATTGAAAAGAGTTATTGAAAAGAGTTATTGAAAAGAGTTATTGAAAAGAGTTATTGAAAAGAGTTATTGAAAAGAGTTATTGAAAAGAGTTATTGAAAAGAGTTATTGAAAAGAGTTATTGAAAAGAGTTATTGAAAAGAGTTATTGAAAAGAGTTATTGAAAAGAGTTATTGAAAGAGTTATTGAAAAGAGTTATTGAAAAGAGTTATTGAAAAGAGTTATTGAAAAGAGTTATTGAAAGAGTTATTGAAAGAGTTATTGAAAAGAGTTATTGAAAAGAGTTATTGAAAAGAGTTATTGAAAAGAGTTATTGAAAAGAGTTATTGAAAAGAGTTATTGAAAAGAGTTATTGAAAAGAGTTATTGAAAAGAGTTATTGAAAAGAGTTATTGAAAAGAGTTATTGAAAAGAGTTATTGAAAAGAGTTATTGAAAAGAGTTATTGAAAAGAGTTATTGAAAAGAGTTATTGAAAAGAGTTATTGAAAGAGTTATTGAAAAGAGTTATTGAAAAGAGTTATTGAAAAGAGTTATTGAAAAGAGTTATTGAAAGAGTTATTGAAAAGAGTTATTGAAAAGAGTTATTGAAAGAGTTATTGAAAAGAGTTATTGAAAGAGTTATTGAAAAGAGTTATTGAAAAGAGTTATTGAAAAGAGTTATTGAAAAGAGTTATTGAAAAGAGTTATTGAAAAGAGTTATTGAAAAGAGTTATTGAAAAGAGTTATTGAAAAGAGTTATTGAAAAGAGTTATTGAAAAGAGTTATTGAAAAGAGTTATTGAAAAGAGTTATTGAAAAGAGTTATTGAAAAGAGTTATTGAAAGAGTTATTGAAAAGAGTTATTGAAAAGAGTTATTGAAAAGAGTTATTGAAAAGAGTTATTGAAAAGAGTTATTGAAAAGAGTTATTGAAAAGAGTTATTGAAAAGAGTTATTGAAAAGAGTTATTGAAAAGAGTTATTGAAAAGAGTTATTGAAAAGAGTTATTGAAAGAGTTATTGAAAAGAGTTATTGAAAAGAGTTATTGAAAGAGTTATTGAAAAGAGTTATTGAAAAGAGTTATTGAAAAGAGTTATTGAAAAGAGTTATTGAAAAGAGTTATTGAAAAGAGTTATTGAAAGAGTTATTGAAAAGAGTTATTGAAAAGAGTTATTGAAAAGAGTTATTGAAAAGAGTTATTGAAAAGAGTTATTGAAAAGAGTTATTGAAAAGAGTTATTGAAAAGAGTTATTGAAAAGAGTTATTGAAAAGAGTTATTGAAAAGAGTTATTGAAAAGAGTTATTGAAAAGAGTTATTGAAAAGAGTTATTGAAAAGAGTTATTGAAAAGAGTTATTGAAAAGAGTTATTGAAAAGAGTTATTGAAAAGAGTTATTGAAAAGAGTTATTGAAAAGAGTTATTGAAAAGAGTTATTGAAAAGAGTTATTGAAAAGAGTTATTGAAAAGAGTTATTGAAAAGAGTTATTGAAAAGAGTTATTGAAAAGAGTTATTGAAAAGAGTTATTGAAAAGAGTTATTGAAAAGAGTTATTGAAAAGAGTTATTGAAAAGAGTTATTGAAAAGAGTTATTGAAAAGAGTTATTGAAAAGAGTTATTGAAAAGAGTTATTGAAAGAGTTATTGAAAAGAGTTATTGAAAAGAGTTATTGAAAAGAGTTATTGAAAAGAGTTATTGAAAAGAGTTATTGAAAAGAGTTATTGAAAAGAGTTATTGAAAAGAGTTATTGAAAAGAGTTATTGAAAAGAGTTATTGAAAAGAGTTATTGAAAAGAGTTATTGAAAAGAGTTATTGAAAAGAGTTATTGAAAAGAGTTATTGAAAAGAGTTATTGAAAAGAGTTATTGAAAAGAGTTATTGAAAAGAGTTATTGAAAAGAGTTATTGAAAAGAGTTATTGAAAAGAGTTATTGAAAAGAGTTATTGAAAAGAGTTATTGAAAAGAGTTATTGAAAAGAGTTATTGAAAAGAGTTATTGAAAAGAGTTATTGAAAAGAGTTATTGAAAAGAGTTATTGAAAAGAGTTATTGAAAAGAGTTATTGAAAAGAGTTATTGAAAAGAGTTATTGAAAAGAGTTATTGAAAAGAGTTATTGAAAAGAGTTATTGAAAAGAGTTATTGAAAAGAGTTATTGAAAGAGTTATTGAGTTAGTTTGAAAAGAGTTATTGAAAAGAGTTATTGAAAAGAGTTATTGAAAAGAGTTATTGAAAAGAGTTATTGAAAAGAGTTATTGAAAGAGTTATTGAAAAGAGTTATTGAAAAGAGTTATTGAAAAGAGTTATTGAAAAGAGTTATTGAAAAGAGTTATTGAAAAGAGTTATTGAAAAGAGTTATTGAAAAGAGTTATTGAAAAGAGTTATTGAAAAGAGTTATTGAAAAGAGTTATTGAAAAGAGTTATTGAAAAGAGTTATTGAAAAGAGTTATTGAAAAGAGTTATTGAAAAGAGTTATTGAAAAGAGTTATTGAAAAGAGTTATTGAAAAGAGTTATTGAAAAGAGTTATTGAAAAGAGTTATTGAAAAGAGTTATTGAAAAGAGTTATTGAAAAGAGTTATTGAAAAGAGTTATTGAAAAGAGTTATTGAAAAGAGTTATTGAAAAGAGTTATTGAAAAGAGTTATTGAAAAGAGTTATTGAAAAGAGTTATTGAAAAGAGTTATTGAAAAGAGTTATTGAAAAGAGTTATTGAAAAGAGTTATTGAAAAGAGTTATTGAAAAGAGTTATTGAAAAGAGTTATTGAAAAGAGTTATTGAAAAGAGTTATTGAAAAGAGTTATTGAAAAGAGTTATTGAAAAGAGTTATTGAAAAGAGTTATTGAAAAGAGTTATTGAAAAGAGTTATTGAAAAGAGTTATTGAAAAGAGTTATTGAAAAGAGTTATTGAAAAGAGTTATTGAAAAGAGTTATTGAAAAGAGTTATTGAAAAGAGTTATTGAAAAGAGTTATTGAAAAGAGTTATTGAAAAGAGTTATTGAAAAGAGTTATTGAAAAGAGTTATTGAAAAGAGTTATTGAAAAGAGTTATTGAAAAGAGTTATTGAAAAGAGTTATTGAAAAGAGTTATTGAAAAGAGTTATTGAAAAGAGTTATTGAAAAGAGTTATTGAAAAGAGTTATTGAAAAGAGTTATTGAAAAGAGTTATTGAAAAGAGTTATTGAAAAGAGTTATTGAAAAGAGTTATTGAAAAGAGTTATTGAAAAGAGTTATTGAAAAGAGTTATTGAAAAGAGTTATTGAAAAGAGTTATTGAAAAGAGTTATTGAAAAGAGTTATTGAAAAGAGTTATTGAAAAGAGTTATTGAAAAGAGTTATTGAAAAGAGTTATTGAAAAGAGTTATTGAAAAGAGTTATTGAAAAGAGTTATTGAAAGAGTTATTGAAAAGAGTTATTGAAAAGAGTTATTGAAAAGAGTTATTGAAAAGAGTTATTGAAAAGAGTTATTGAAAAGAGTTATTGAAAAGAGTTATTGAAAAGAGTTATTGAAAAGAGTTATTGAAAAGAGTTATTGAAAAGAGTTATTGAAAGAGTTATTGAAAAGAGTTAAAAGAGTTATTGAAAAGAGTTATTGAAAAGAGTTATTGAAAAGAGTTATTGAAAAGAGTTATTGAAAAGAGTTATTGAAAAGAGTTATTGAAAAGAGTTATTGAAAAGAGTTATTGAAAAGAGTTATTGAAAAGAGTTATTGAAAAGAGTTATTGAAAAGAGTTATTGAAAAGAGTTATTGAAAGAGTTATTGAAAAGAGTTATTGAAAAGAGTTATTGAAAAGAGTTATTGAAAAGAGTTATTGAAAAGAGTTATTGAAAAGAGTTATTGAAAAGAGTTATTGAAAAGAGTTATTGAAAAGAGTTATTGAAAAGAGTTATTGAAAAGAGTTATTGAAAAGAGTTATTGAAAAGAGTTATTGAAAAGAGTTATTGAAAAGAGTTATTGAAAGAGTTATTGAAAAGAGTTATTGAAAAGAGTTATTGAAAAGAGTTATTGAAAAGAGTTATTGAAAAGAGTTATTGAAAAGAGTTATTGAAAAGAGTTATTGAAAAGAGTTATTGAAAAGAGTTATTGAAAAGAGTTATTGAAAGAGTTATTGAAAAGAGTTATTGAAAAGAGTTATTGAAAAGAGTTATTGAAAAGAGTTATTGAAAAGAGTTATTGAAAAGAGTTATTGAAAAGAGTTATTGAAAAGAGTTATTGAAAAGAGTTATTGAAAAGAGTTATTGAAAAGAGTTATTGAAAAGAGTTATTGAAAAGAGTTATTGAAAAGAGTTATTGAAAAGAGTTATTGAAAAGAGTTATTGAAAAGAGTTATTGAAAAGAGTTATTGAAAAGAGTTATTGAAAAGAGTTATTGAAAAGAGTTATTGAAAAGAGTTATTGAAAAGAGTTATTGAAAAGAGTTATTGAAAAGAGTTATTGAAAAGAGTTATTGAAAAGAGTTATTGAAAAGAGTTATTGAAAAGAGTTATTGAAAAGAGTTATTGAAAAGAGTTATTGAAAAGAGTTATTGAAAAGAGTTATTGAAAAGAGTTATTGAAAAGAGTTATTGAAAAGAGTTATTGAAAAGAGTTATTGAAAAGAGTTATTGAAAAGAGTTATTGAAAAGAGTTATTGAAAAGAGTTATTGAAAAGAGTTATTGAAAAGAGTTATTGAAAAGAGTTATTGAAAAGAGTTATTGAAAAAAGAGTTATTGAAAAGAGTTATTGAAAAGAGTTATTGAAAAGAGTTATTGAAAAGAGTTATTGAAAAGAGTTATTGAAAAGAGTTATTGAAAAGAGTTATTGAAAAGAGTTATTGAAAAGAGTTATTGAAAAGAGTTATTGAAAAGAGTTATTGAAAAGAGTTATTGAAAAGAGTTATTGAAAAGAGTTATTGAAAAGAGTTATTGAAAAGAGTTATTGAAAAGAGTTATTGAAAAGAGTTATTGAAAAGAGTTATTGAAAAGAGTTATTGAAAAGAGTTATTGAAAAGAGTTATTAAAAAGAGTTATTGAAAAGAGTTATTGAAAAGAGTTATTGAAAAGAGTTATTGAAAAGAGTTATTGAAAAGAGTTATTGAAAAGAGTTATTGAAAAGAGTTATTGAAAAGAGTTATTGAAAAGAGTTATTGAAAAGAGTTATTGAAAAGAGTTATTGAAAAGAGTTATTGAAAAGAGTTATTGAAAAGAGTTATTGAAAAGAGTTATTGAAAAGAGTTATTGAAAAGAGTTATTGAAAAGAGTTATTGAAAAGAGTTATTGAAAAGAGTTATTGAAAAGAGTTATTGAAAAGAGTTATTGAAAAGAGTTATTGAAAAGAGTTATTGAAAAGAGTTATTGAAAAGAGTTATTGAAAAGAGTTATTGAAAAGAGTTATTGAAAAGAGTTATTGAAAAGAGTTATTGAAAAGAGTTATTGAAAAGAGTTATTGAAAAGAGTTATTGAAAAGAGTTATTGAAAAGAGTTATTGAAAAGAGTTATTGAAAAGAGTTATTGAAAAGAGTTATTGAAAAGAGTTATTGAAAAGAGTTATTGAAAGAGTTATTGAAAAGAGTTATTGAAAAGAGTTATTGAAAAGAGTTATTGAAAAGAGTTATTGAAAAGAGTTATTGAAAAGAGTTATTGAAAAGAGTTATTGAAAAGAGTTATTGTTAAAAGAGTTATTGAAAAGAGTTATTGAAAAGAGTTATTGAAAAGAGTTATTGAAAAGAGTTATTGAAAAGAGTTATTGAAAAGAGTTATTGAAAAGAGTTATTGAAAAGAGTTATTGAAAAGAGTTATTGAAAAGAGTTATTGAAAAGAGTTATTGAAAAGAGTTATTGAAAAGAGTTATTGAAAAGAGTTATTGAAAAGAGTTATTGAAAAGAGTTATTGAAAAGAGTTATTGAAAAGAGTTATTGAAAAGAGTTATTGAAAAGAGTTATTGAAAAGAGTTATTGAAAAGAGTTATTGAAAAGAGTTATTGAAAAGAGTTATTGAAAAGAGTTATTGAAAAGAGTTATTGAAAAGAGTTATTGAAAAGAGTTATTGAAAGAGTTATTGAAAAGAGTTATTGAAAAGAGTTATTGAAAAGAGTTATTGAAAAGAGTTATTGAAAGAGTTATTGAAAAGAGTTATTGAAAAGAGTTATTGAAAAGAGTTATTGAAAAGAGTTATTGAAAAGAGTTATTGAAAAGAGTTATTGAAAAGAGTTATTGAAAAGAGTTATTGAAAAGAGTTATTGAAAAGAGTTATTGAAAAGAGTTATTGAAAAGAGTTATTGAAAAGAGTTATTGAAAAGAGTTATTGAAAAGAGTTATTGAAAAGAGTTATTGAAAAGAGTTATTGAAAAGAGTTATTGAAAAGAGTTATTGAAAAGAGTTATTGAAAAGAGTTATTGAAAAGAGTTATTGAAAAGAGTTATTGAAAAGAGTTATTGAGAGTTATTGAAAAGAGTTATTGAAAAGAGTTATTGAAAAGAGTTATTGAAAAGAGTTATTGAAAAGAGTTATTGAAAAGAATTATTGAAAAGAGTTATTGAAAAGAGTTATTGAAAAGAGTTATTGAAAAGAGTTATTGAAAGAGTTATTGAAAAGAGTTATTGAAAAGAGTTATTGAAAAGAGTTATTGAAAAGAGTTATTGAAAAGAGTTATTGAAAAGAGTTATTGAAAAGAGTTATTGAAAAGAGTTATTGAAAAGAGTTATTGAAAAGAGTTATTGAAAAGAATTATTGAAAAGAGTTATTGAAAAGAGTTATTGAAAGAGTTATTGAAAAGAGTTATTGAAAAGAGTTATTGAAAAGAGTTATTGAAAAGAGTTATTGAAAAGAGTTATTGAAAAGAGTTATTTAAAAGAGTTATTGAAAGAGTTATTGAAAAGAGTTATTGAAAAGGGTCATTGAAAAGAGTTATTGAAAAGAGTTATTGAAATGTGTTATTGAAAAGAGTTATTGAAAAGAGTTATTGAAAAGAGTTATTGAAAAGAGTTATTGAAAAGAGTTATTCAAAAGAGTTATTCAAAAGAGTTATTGAAAAGAGTTATTGAGAAGAGTTATTGAAAAGAGTTATTGAAAAGAGTTATTAAAAGAGTTATTGAAAAGAGTTATTGAAAAGAGTTATTGAAAAGAGTTATTGAAAAGAGTTATTGAAAGAGTTGTTGAAAAGTGTTATTGAATACAGTTATTGAAAACAGTTATTGAAAACAGTTATTGAAAGAGTTATTGAAAACAGTTATTGAAAAGAGTTATTGAAAAGAGTTATTGAAAGAGTTATTGAAGAGTTATTGAAATGATTTATTGAAAAGAGTTATTGAAAAGAGTTATTGAAAGTGTTTTTGAAAAGAGTTATTGAAAAGAGTTATTGAAAGAGTTATTGAAAAGAGTTATTGAAATGAGTTATTGAAAAGCGTTATTGAAAAGAGTTATTGAAAGAGTTATTGAAAACAGTTATTGAAATGAGTTATTGAAAAAGTTATTGAAAGAGTTATTGAAAAGAGTTATTGAAAAGAGTTATTGAAAAGAGTTATTGAAAAGAGTTATTGAAAAGAGTTATTGATAAGAGTTGTTGAAAAGAATTATTGAAATGAGTTATTGAAAAGAGTTATTGAAAAGAATTATTGAAATGAGTTATTGAGAAAGACAGACACACAGACGAACTTGCAGAGAGAAAAAGACAAGCACCCTTAGAGAGACACATACAGACATACAGAGTAGGACATCTACACTCAGATACTCAGTGCATTTAATCATTGAATCAACATCTCGTCTTTATCTATTCGCCATCTGACCTGTTTGTTGTTTCTGTTGTTGCTGCTGCTGATGCTGGCGTGTCCATAGCAACCACCTGTGCCTCAGCCTTCGACGCCTACGACCACGGATGTGGTTCAGTCTGGAGGATACCGTGGCCCCGTCATGTCACTCCGACTGACCCCCGACCAGTTGACCCTCTCCAGTTCCCCCCTATCCAGCCGACACCGCCTCTTCAGCTCAACCCGCTCCATCAACCAAAACTACGATGACGTTTTTTCACAGGAGTACCACAACCCCCGAAACAGGACACAAGCAGCCCCAGTTCACCCCACTGGGTCAACACACCCCAACCCCGAATTGAGGTGTCACCCACGACCCTATTCGCGCAACCCAGACGACGATGCAGGGACTTCGAGGGTACCCGACAGGGTCCCCCGCGGCGTCCAAGGCCCCCTGCCCCTCGGGGTGACCAGCGATGGGTACCTGGAGCCGGTGACCTTGACGCAACCGTTGGATGTGACGGTGGCCCGACTGGAAGCCCTTCTCCAGGAGAAGGATGGCGAACGGAAGCGACTCCAGGCAGCCATGGAGGACAAGGAGTGTTGTCTGATCAAGCAGCTCCGGCTGGAGAAGCGGAACAGCGAGGTGAGACTCGTGGAACTGTCGGACGAGTGGAACCGGAGACTGGCCTGTCACCAGCAGAAGGCGTTCCGCATTGAACAGAGTCTTCTATCGCAGATCTACAAACTCAGAACGGAAAAGAAAACAGTCAAAGGTTCTTCTCATCTAATCTAATCTTATCCCACTTTAATCTAATCTTATCCAATCTTATCCAGTCTAAACTAATCTAATCTAATATTAACTAATCCAATCCAGTCTTGTTTAATGTAATCTAATTTAATCTAATCATATTCCACATTATTCTAATCTGATCCAAACCAATCTAATCCAGTCTGATTTAATGTAAGCTAAGCTAATTTAATCCAATACAATGACTTCTATAGAGCGTCATTGTCATGATAAAGCAATGGTTGCTGTAGTGAAGCCGTTGCCAGCTAAAGGATGGATGGGGTAAACGGTCGAAATCGTTCATGAAGGAAGTTCAAGGAAACTAATCAAGTTGAAACAGATGAGTAAATATAATATCAATGGCTGCATATACAACTCACTCGTCTTGAAGGAAAGTGAGTGTGTGTGTGTGTGTGTGTCTGTGTGTGTGTGTGTGTGTGTGTGTCTGTGTGTGTTTGTGTGTGTCTGTGTCTGTACTTGTGTGTAGGTGTAGGTGTTATGTGTGTGTAATGTGTGTAATGTGTTTTGTAATGTGTGTGTGTGTGTGTGTGTGTGTGTGTGTGTGTGTGTGTGTGTGTGTGTGTGTGTGTGTGTGTGTGTGTGTGTGTGTGTGTTTGTGTGTGTGTGTGCGCCAGTTGAGTCTGGTTTGAATAGTCATCCTTGCGAAGTCTTCTTTAATGCTTCGCTACATAATCTTCTCTTCCGATTACAATTGTTCATTTGCCTGCATATCCCCAAGACGACCGCCAGGGCAGCCTATATCTTTCTGGCAGTGAATGGATGGATAACGAAACGCCAATTTCAGATGTCCTATCGGGATTCGAACAGCACCGCTGCAGTGCCTCAGGGCATTCCGGCTTATATCTCATCAGCTGTCCATTCCCAAGAGAGCTTCAGCATCGAGTCCAGCAGGATCCATGAGTCAACGCAATATTCATCCATCCATCCATCCATCCATCCATCCATCTATCTAGCTATCTCTTTATCCATCCATTCAGCAACAATCCTTTCTCGATGCATCCATCTATCCACCTATTCACCAAAGCTTCATCTAAGCTTCAAACTCATCCATGCATACAATCCATCCGTCCAGTCATCTATGCATTTATAAATCCTCTCATGCACTCGATCTCCAAGCCATCCATTCATCCATTCATCCATCGATCTACCCATGCTGTTTCCATCCATCCATCCATCCATCCATCCATCCATCCATCCATCCATCCATCCATCTACCCATGATGTTTACATCCATCCATTCATCCATCCATCCATCCAACCAGCCATCCATCTATCCATCCATCCATCCATCCATCCATCTATCCATCCATCTATCCATCCATCCATCCCATTCCATTCATTCCTGCCGTCTGTTTTCCATCCTCTGCATCCCATCCGAGAGACGTTGACCTTTATTTCTGTCCGTTGCTTTTCCGGTTGCTTATCGGCGGCCATTAATTTAAACGAACCTTTTGGACGGATTTATTGATCGGACGCTCGTTCTTTTTTAAAGATAAGCCAATCAGTTTGTAACGAAACCTGTTACTCTCGGCCTTTCTCCACCATTTTCTCTACACTTCGGCCACCTATGAAACGCCAACTCGGCATCCTGCAGTGGTAATACATCTCATGTAGTATACATTACCGCACCTATAGACCTTTATCTCATTTCTCATCTTCCATATTTCTCCTATTACCTCCTCTTCCTACTCTTCCTCTTCTTCTTCCTCCTCCTCTTCCTCCTCCTCCTCTTTCTCCTCCTCATCTTCCTCTTCTTGTTCCTCCTCCTCGTTTTCCTCCTCCTCCTCCTCTTTCTCCTCCTCTTCCTCTTCCTCTTCTTTTTCCTCCTCCTCGTTTTTCCTTTTCCTCCTCCTCATCTTCCTCCTCCTCTTTCTCCTTCTCTTCTTGCTCCTCCTCCTTCTTCCTCCTCCTTCCTTCTCCTCCTCTTCCTCCTGCTCTTCTTCTTCTTCTTCTTCTTCTTCTTCTTCTTCTTCTTCTTCTTCTTCTTCTTCTTCTTCTTCCTCCTCCTTCTCCTCCTTGAAGTGCCCTTTAGACTTTCTCTGACGCAGTTCCATCTATCCTCTTCATCGGCATGAATTTTTTGGTTCGCTTTTAACAGTCCTATCCTCACCTTTTCTCCTTTGTTCTACCCGCGCATGTATCCCACCCCTGGTTAGATCCATGGTTACCTCAACCATGGACTCCTACAGGGTGAATCAATAAAAAAAGTCCCACCGGACAAAATGCAATTTTACTGCAACCTATTGAGTTTTTATCTACCGAAATGTCAGGATTTACAGAGGAAAGATTTTTCAACAATCCCTGAAAATTTCACTGAAGGTGTGATTGTTAAAAAATCTTTCCCTGTAAGTCTTGAAATTATGGCGGAAAAATCTCAATTGGATACGGAGCAATTGCATTTTGTCCAGTGGGATATATTTTATTGAGCCACCCTGTATATAATAATTAGTGTACTGAGGTCGTTGCTTCACCTTACCGTAGCACCTTCCTCCACCACCTTCATCTCTTTTTATATGATCTACTCCTGTTTCATCCCCCTGCTATCCTCTCCTTCTGTCATTCTGCTTGCTGTTTCATGTTCTCCCATTGCTTATGCTCTTCCACCTCATCATCGCTCGCATCCCTCCCTTGCCTCCTTCTGTTTCATGCTTCCACGGTTTTCCAGGCATTGGCAATAAACACCTTCTCATATTATACAAACGCCAAAGCATTTGACCCTGTTGTCTATATATAATCTATTGAAAAATACATCCACCGATTATATATATAATTATATTTCATCTACTGAATATATCTACATATATTTAGTCCACTTAATGAAGATATCCATCTAATGCATCTATATTATATTTATATACATTATATGCATTTTTTATGCATATACATTTATTCATCCACTTAATATTTAATGTCCCGTCCGTAGAGAACACAATGACCTCTAGTGCAGTGCCCTCTGATGTATGTGTGTGTGTTTGTGTGTGTGTGTGTGTGTGTATTTGTGTATGTGTGTGTGTTTGTGTGTATGCATGTGTGTATGTGTGTGTGTGTTTGTGTGTATGTATGTATGTGTGTATGTGTGTATGTGTTTGTGTGTATAAACACTTTAACGTGTATTCTGTGCAAACGATGACCGGTCGGTTTAGACACCACCATGACCTCTGGTGCAGTGATCCCATGACCTTTGCATGACCTTGTCTTTCGTTGTGCAGAGCAGCTGGATAGACTTCGCCTTGAGAACGAGGCCCTCCAGTCGAGGGTTGGGCAATTGGAAAACGACCTTCAGAGTTCAACGGCCAACGAAAGTCGGCTGCAGACCTTGAACGACGAGCAACAGAGGGAACTGGAGTCTCTGAGGGTCCAGCTGATCGACGCCACAGTGGCACTCCTATCCAGTGCTACCACGAACGGAGACTTGAACAACGAACCAACGTCCCATTTGGTTTGTTCACCTGCGGAAGTTCAGTCTGGTACGTAACAGTTCAGTCTGGTACATTCAAGTTCAGTCTGGTACATTGAAGTTCAGTCTGGTACGTTGAAGTTCAGTCTGGTACATTGAAGTTCAGTCTGGTATGTAACATTTCAGTCTGGTATGTAACATTTCAGTCTGGTATGTAACATTTCAGGGTGGTATGTAACATTTCAGGGTGGTAAGTAGTATTTCAGTGTGATAAGTAGCATTTCAGTGTGATAAGTAGCATTTCAGTCTGGTACGTAACTGTTCAGTCTGGTACATTGAAGTTCAGTCTGGTATGTAACATTTCAGTCTGGTATGTAACATTTCAGTCTGGTATGTAACATTTCAGGGTGGTATGTAACATTTCAGGGTGGTAAGTAGTATTTCAGTGTGATAAGTAGCATTTCAGTGTGATAAGTAGCATTTCAGTGTGATAAGTAGCATTTCAGTCTGGTACGTAACAGTTCAGTCTGTTATGCAACAGTTTAACCTGGTACACAACGTTCAGTCTGGTATGTAAAAGTTCAGGTTGGTGTGTGTGTTTGTGGTTTGTTGGCTTAATGTGTTTTGTAATGTGTAATGACTATAATGTGTGAGTAATGTGTGTGTAATGTGTGTGTAATGTGTGTGTAATGTGTGTGTAATGTGTGTGCATTGTGTGTAGGTTTGAAAATGAGTTTCTGCCACATTGTTGTGACTTGAATTGTGAGATTCCATTATAATGTTCTCTTTGTTTAAAACGCAGACGAATACAGACATATCCAAGGTGCTAATGACGAAGAGGAGGCAAGAGAAGAAGAGGAGGAGGAGGAGTGTAGGCTTCGATTACCAATGACGAGGAACAACGAGGAAGTTGAGGAGGAGGAGGATACGAAGGAGGAAGACACATCTGCGTCTATCGCCACCTATCGACCAAATACCTCTTCCGGTTCGGGCGACGATGACGTCATTCGAAGACTGGAGATAGAGTTGGAAGAGACGAGGAACAGACTGACGGAGGCGGAAGAGCGGATGAGAACGGACCAGGAGCAGTGGATGGACGAGAAGAAGAAGGTCATAGCCTATCAGAAGCAGCTTCAACTCAACTACATCCAGATCGTACAGCGCAACAAACTGCTCCAACAGGAGACCCACCAACTGGCGCTGGAGCTCGAACGCCAGCACATTCGCCAGGTGGATGCAGAATCGCTGGCCTCATCAGCGCCTCTGGCGAATGCCGACGAAACTACGTGTGCAGAACTAACGCAAGCTGCAAGAACTAGCACGCTGACGCGGTCGACATAGGAGGTCTTAAGTAAATCATTTAGCCACTTAGTAATACCGGGGGCGATTTCATAAGTTTACAAGCAGAGGGAAAGGACAGAAAGTGGTATTTGAATTCACTTACTTTACTTTACGGGAGTTTTATAAGCAGAAGATTTTTAGTCTGTTCTGACGAGGCATTGTAGGTTACCAGTGTCGATATTTTTTTTTAAAGTCACAAATGTTTACTTATGCGTTTTCCAGGGCCTTTGATGACATTCTTTATTTTCCTAGGTTTTTTGACGTTTCTATGATATTTTTAGTTTCTCAGCGATATTATAATCTTGTCTACTTTGTAGGTTTAATGAGCAGCCTTCCTTCGCGCTGGGGCAGGTCGACTCTATGGCATAATGAAATGGGAATTACAGCCTGATTGTTTCTGGTTTTTCATATGTATTATAATAAATATTTATTATTATTATTATTATTATTATTATTATTATTATTATTATTATTATATTATTATTATTATTATTATTATTATTATTATTATTATTATCATTATTATTATTATCATTATTATCATTATCATTTTTATTCTGTTGTTATTCTATTATTATTTAGAATTGATTTGTTTGATTACAAAATTGAGTTGAGTAGCCAGTTATTGACTTGTCAACATCAACATCAAATAAACATAGCTTCAAAGCAGTATAACTCCTTAATTTCTAATGTAGGGCCTAGAACGAGGAAAGTAGCGTAAGTAGCATTTGCCCCAATAAGAAAGTAAGGAAGTATCTAGACGATAAATTACTACGTTTGAATAACCTCACAAAGCGCTCTCTAGTTGGTTTTAAAGTTCCTCAGAAATCTAAGTGCATCTGGTCTGATCTAGCTTAGATAATCCAGTTTTTTTGTTCTTCTCTGTAAGCTTCCTATTATGTCCAACCTGATCAAACAGTTATTGATATCATGTGTTACGCGTTTTAGGATATTTATTCAGTTTATAAATGTTTGTGTCATGTGGTAATGGTCTATGATCTTAATCTATAGACAACCTGTAGGCCTACAGGAGTAGCTTACATGTACAGCTTCAAAGGACATCTTAGGCTATGGCTGCAAGGTAATCGTAATCGTAGGCTAATCGTCAAACTTCTAAAGCGCCACTCGAAAGCCAAGCGCAGGGCACCAGCGTATTCACGAGCTCTGCGTCTAGTCAGAGGGGTTGTCCAAAAGTGTAGCCCGAGGGAGGTCCGAGTCCGGTTTTCAGAGGATCAGAGGGTGAACAGCAGATGTTAAGGTGGGTGTCGTTTAGGTCGAGGATTGGAAGGTACAGGATCAAGTGAGTCGGGGTAAGAGTTTGGTCCTTGGACATCGCCCATAAATCTTACTTTACAAGTACCTTGGCCGAATTAATTGATTCAGGTTGCCAGGGCCAATGAAATTGATCTTACCTTACCTTACAGGTAGCCCTAAGTTACTTGCTCGCATACATAAATAGCTTTCAATAGGTACCGTGTAGGTAGTTCCTCCTTGCGACTCTTTATCATAATAATTAGCGTCACCTTTCATTATCGCTCAAGGAGACCTTTCATGCAATAATTACTTACTTGGCTATAGTTGTTATTTAACGACAATGTGTCATGACAAAGATGATTAGCGTCGCCCTCCTCCATTCTCCAGGCATGGGACTGGCACTGCCAGCGTACAAGCAGTGGCGGCGTTCAATAATTACTTGGTTAATTGATGCTTAACGACATTGTCTCACAATAAGATGATAATAGGCCCGCTTAATGACGATAATTACTTAAATTCTAAAAGCGACTATATAATATAGCCTCGATTAAAACCGTATCAAAGGTATCTAAACACGCATTACAAAATCCGGATTTTAACGATTTCTTATAAGGCTTTGGGCATCCAAGTTCGTCGACTTGAACCTTATATTAACTTAGCGCTACAAGTTTAAATAATGTTATACTATATATATATATATATATATATATATTTGTATTATTTATATTTATATTTACATCCTCTGTCCGGGACCTTGGTGTCACTTTGGACCAAGAACTAACCTTCACGCGGCATATAAACCTACTATGCCGCGCTTGCTACTACCAGCTGCGTCAGCTTAGAGTGGTCTTCCGTTCTTTAACCTCTAATGCTGCCTTAACGCTTATCCACTCTTTTATTGTTTCTCGCCTTGATTACTGCAGCGCCCTCTATGTGGGTCTTCCGGCGGCTCGGGTTGGGTGCTTGGTTCGGGTCATGCGAGCGGCGGCACGCCTCATTGGCCGCATCACAAGATTCGGCCATGTTAGTGATTACATGCGGGATGTCTTGCATTGGCTCCCTTTCCCGCAGCGGATAACTTACCGGATCTCCGCCTTGGTCTGGCGCTGCCTCGCGGGTGTGGCCCCTGTTTACTTACAGGAGCTGTGTTGCTCCACCCTGAGCGTCCAGCGCCGTGGTTCTCTTCGCTCCTCTAAGCAGGTTGAGCTTCTTGTTCCCCGGTCACGGACCTCTATTATGCAGCGCCGTGCCTTTTCTGTTGCTGGCCCTGCAATCTGGAATGAGCTCCCTGTGGATCTACGTCTAATGCATAGAGCCCTTGCGGCCACATTCTTCTCTAACCTGAAGACTGTTCTCTTTAGCCGGGGTTGAGTCGGGAGCGCTTCTGAGTAGATAATCTTGAAGGGGCGCTATATAAATCTCTGAAATGAATGATGTACAATAATCTCAGAGATCTCATTCGCTCTCCTCATTCTGCAGCTTTGCTATGACCTCTCCGCTCTTTGGTCAGGCATTGCAGGTAATGTGTTTTCTAGGCACTAAGTACTTAGAGTGCATCATACCTAGGCAAAATGTACTCTGAAATATGCGCTAACTAGCGGTAGCATGCACCCTAGAGGCCTAGCCTACGAAATGCGTAGTCCACACGCAGGCACAACGTATATATGGCCTACTATACGTGCAGGTAAGGTGTACTCTGTTGCAGGGGCGTCCATCCTATGGGGGGAATGAAGCAGAGATCTTCATTGGCTTTTCAGAGGGAAAGAAATTTTTTTACATTAAACGTCTGCTCAGTTTTTTTTCGTTTAAACGATGTGTTTTTCATTTGAAAAGTGCTTTTCTTTGTTTAAAAAATAATAAAATCATTGAGCTGTTGGACCAAGCTTCAATTAGTCTTCAATTTCATAATTTTGGCGTATCGTACATGCACCTACTCAAGACTTCGAGGTGATTGTAGGCTTGCATAGGCCTACCTTACAGAAAATGTTTTAGTTTACTGGTCCCTTTCAAGAATCTTGCTATCAACCTCTCCCGACATGGCAGTTGCTGCTCAGCTGATGCAGTCAATGCAGTCAGAACCTGAAACTGCTCAGCGTAAATGAACATTAATGGCAGTCTAGTTACAGAGGCACAACGATTTGCAACGGTCTACGATGTTGATGTAAACTTTCCGGTTCACCGAGCAAGACGACCGCCCGGGCATTATGACGAGAAAACTGAGAAAAGGACAGTAAATGTGGTCCTCAGTTACTGTAGCACAGACATCTTATTGGTGTTTACTATACAACACTTGATGCGGTTGCTTGTCAACTAGAGGCAGTGGCGGATCCAGAAAGTTTATGAGGGGCAAATGGGCGTCCGAAGGAAGATCGTCGAGGCGCGCAACACCTCGACAATCTTAACAACAATTATAGTGGCCCGCAAGCCAAAAAAGGTTGGCCACCCCGTGACCTAGATGATCCAGGCACAGGCACTGACGATGATGATTAACAAAACACAAAGCTGTCGACAGGACAATGGATTGAAAGCAGTTATGTTAAGCCAGTACGTTTGATATGACAACGAACAGCGCATCTTGGCTATTGAGGACTTGATGTGAAATAGAGCCGGTGGATAAGCTGGTCTCACTGACGTGGCTGTTGTGGACGCTGAGAAATTTTCGAAGATTTCCTTGGATGGAAGTGGAACAATAACATTGAACCAAAATTAGAGCAATAATCCTCTGAGACAGAGAGACTATTTAGATTTGTCGTTGGCCATTCGGTTTCCGCTGGCCATCTGGCGAATGATAGGCAGGTCTAATTCAGTTGATCCCATAGCAAGGTTCATTTCTTATGCAAGTACATACAAGTACGTATACATGCATGTGTGTGCATGCATGTTTGTATCATGTATGTAGGGCATTGTAGGCCTATCATAATGCATGTCTGTAGTGTAGACCTATGTATGTAT
>JACEVL010002427.1:32500-40000 GCA_020284085.1 Aporrectodea caliginosa
TATGAGGCAGTTTCGTGGATACGATAATATGATGACGTCATTTTATCAGCGAGACGTCATAATAGGCCTAATCCTAATATATGCACAGTTTTGTTACGTCACAAAAGTTACGGTGACGTCACAATACATGCACCTTTAACGATGCAAGCTGATTTTCGGACGTCGTGTAAATAAACACTATGAGGCAATTCTTTGGGAAATCATATTAATATCATCAGATATTAAGACGTCATCAACTGACAATGACGTCAATCTATGGAGACAATTAATGACGTCATCATATCTGATTCGTTTCCGCTCTCCACCTGTTCACGTGGTGTGACGTCTTCGACTTTTTCGGCAGGAGGCCGTCTGCTTCGCCGCGGGAGGGCCGACCGGAAGTTGTTTTCCGGGCAGTCGGCGCATGCGCGTCGGCGTGGTGTTCGGAGGAGTGTCGCGACCGATCGACGGAACGACAGCTGGAGCGGCTCGGGTTCGATTCCTGGCTGGAATCGCTGTGCTGCCCGTCCGCTCCGCCGTTGCTAGCATCCTCTCTGAAGGCCAGCTTCTGCAGCTGGTCGTCTGGATGCGGGTTGCCGCTGTTGGTGGCGTGGCTGTCCCGTCTCTCGGAGGAGGAGGAGGGTGTCTTTGGCGGCAGGGGAGTGGCCCCAGTTGGATTGGTCCTCGGAAGAGGATCGGAGGATTCGTAAGGTCCTCCGCTGTCTTCGTCTTCCGGTTTCGTGCGCTTGTATTTGGTTCGGCGATTTTGAAACCAGACTTTGACCTTCAGACCAAAATAAACGATGACACGAAGGTTAGTGAGGTAAGATCACACGGTAAAGTAATCGTTGGGGAAAGGTAAGAATATATGCAGAGTAACGCAACTGCTCCATGAGTAGTCTGTGATAACAAACAGGTAAGTTAACTTTGACAAGAGAAAGTAGGCCTATACTTAAAAAGGTAGGATAAGCAGAGTAATGTAAAGGTAAGAAAAAGCAGAGTATAATGCGCCTCTGAGTCTCTAGAAGAGGCGCTATATAAATTCTCGGAATGAATGAATGAATTAATAAACCTCTAAGAACATGTAATACATGCATAACAATAACACATCCTATCACATAAACGTATACATGCACACACATGCCGTCAAACAGACAGACAAACACAGACAAATAGAAAGACACACGCACACACGCACAGAAGCATATCTGGAAAGCGAAAAGAAAGGTATACACATATGAACAGCTTGAGACGCGCTTTAAAACGCGCCCACAAAGACCGTTAATTCGTACGCATTAAATCGTCCATTGTCGTCGCCCGATACTTATTTACAAATTCTACAGAAATTAGATATGAATTGTTAAAATATGCAATTAATTAACTAAACGGCTGCAAATCACGTTTTCTTCTCTTCCACGTCCGGTGTTACTGTAGAATTGGAACAAGTGGCCCGCAGCGCATAGATTTGTCTTTTGATAGAACAAAGAGAAGCCGCCGAACAATGGAATCCGAAGACAATGGTTTGGCGCATTTCATTTCGTCGTGAGAAGGATACGGGAGTGCAGCTGTAGACGATGCCGTTCAAATGCAAAGTTCCTTTGCGCAGCCAAGCGATAAATACTTGGAGTAATCGCATCCGACTTCTTTTCTTTACTCGCCAAAAGGCGCCTTTGCAAATGCATATCCATCGCTACTGTACTCGTCCATCGATTCTATGCATTCACACGGATGTCTGTAGCATAGCAGTTGGACCGGAGAAGCGACCAAAACTTGTGGCATCAATCCTCAGAGAACTCAGGCATTCTTACGTTCCTATGTAACTGTATACTAGTGTATGTAGGTTTTGTTGAACGACGCTGCGTAATAGGAAAAATTATTAGCGTCGCCCTTTTCCTTAGTCCAGGCTTAGGATTGGCTTCACCAGACTATAAGAAAGTGGCGGAGTTAACTGGGGTGTCTGCTAGCAGGCCACAGTATGGTGGTATACGAGAAAGCTCGATGTATAAGTGTACACAACTACACATGTCTGGAGAAACGAAGAACAACTTGTGGCTTTAATGCTTGGAGAGAAGAATCATTTCTATAATATTATATATGCACTTTACGAGATTTGTTTAAACTTGCCCTACCTAACTTTACCTTAACTTAATTTCGCTTTCCTTTCTTTGTCTTGCCTTACCTTGCCTATATCTTACCTTGCCTTAACAAACATAGTAATGTAATGCAATTGAACATTTATATAGCGCCTCTTCGAGATAACTACTCAGAGCCTGCGTTCTCTGCATGCGCTAGAATATATAGTTCATGATGATAAAGGTCATTACGAACGAATATATTACATCAGTGTGTAAAACAATGCAAAGTAAGTCTCTCTAGTGGAGTAACAATCATGACCCTTTACCATTGCATTTAGAGTGCATTGAGTGTAGGCCTATAGTTCTCTAACCCTCAGAGTCACCACAGCGTCTTGTTCAATTGCTATCTGCAAAGAAGTCCACGCAGATCGAGACAGCCTATAATAGACGCTCGTCGCATGGCTAAGGAAAGGAAACGTTGCCATTGAAACGTATTACATTAATAGAAATCAAACACGCTTAGACAACGGACAACGGTTGGATGAACCGGGAGACTGAAGAACAACGCTGCAGCTACCATTGTAATCGACTGTACGAGCAACGGGCTAATTGTTCTCTGCAGCAATAATCATCGATAATTAGCCGTACGATTAATTCGGACGGTCTCTAAGCAGCCAGCCTCCGGACCAACTACCCACCCCATATCAATGGATGCCACTTAGGACCTCGACTGCACCGCCACTGCATGCGCGTGCATACTCTGGTAGTGCCAGTCCCAAGTCTGTATAAAGGAGGAGGGCGACGCTAATCATCTTTGTTATGACACAGTGTCGTTAAACAGCAACTATCTACTCAAAGGGATCAGGGAGTTCAGGAGGAGAGGAGACAGGATGGTTTGAGGGACGAGGAGTATAGGCTCGTTGTTATAAGTCGCACCTTCCAAAACAACGTTTTCTTTCATTATGTAAAAGTCCATACGGTTAAACGTTGATACAGTTATATATATAAGGAAGAAAAAAAGTAAGAAAGGAAGGAAGGAAGGAAGGAAGGAAGGAAGGAAGGAAGGAAGGAAGGAAGGAAGGAAGGAAGGAAGGAAGGAAGGAAGGAAAGAAGGAAAAGAAGGAAGGAAGGAAGGAAGGAAGGAAGGAAGGAAGGAAGGAAGGAAGGAAGGAAGGAAGGAAGGAAGGAAGGAAGGAAGGAAGGAAGGAAAGGAAGGAAGGAAGGAAGGAAGGAAGGAAGGAAGGAAGGAAGGAAGGAAGGAAGGAAGGAAGGAAGGAAGGAAGGAAGGAAGAACTGGACAAAGATCGATGGTTAGTGTAGGAAAAACTGTCACATCAGACGGTGCGCTTCTTTGAAGTGCGAAAGGTTTTCGTCGGTCGGGTATTAAACCGCAGACTTTAAGGTCAAGTTTCGGTCTATGACCGGAGGGTGAATATCAAATGTGATCAGGTTACCCTTCAAGGACCGACATTACCAGCATCACCACCACCACCACCACCACCACCACCACCGCCACCACCACCACCATCGCCATCCTCAGCAGCAGAGGAAGAAAAGATGTCCTCCTAACGAGATGGAGACTGGTTTGTTGACAGTTACAGCCCAGAATGCGTTTTCCGTTCGCCTCTCGTTCCTGCTAAGTTGACCTTCTGTTGCTATTTACCCTGCGACCAGAACCCAGTCCAGACCCCGTATACCCGCCCCTGCAGGATTCTACCCTCAGGGCATCATTGTCCTGTTTCAGCAGCCATGAAAGGATAACTTCCCCGTTTGAAGCTATACGTCTTATAGTTGAAGATGATGTCTGTACGTATCAGAGACTAAAATTCGCTAAAACACGAATTGTCTGACATACAATACATTGACGGATTTACTATTATAGGAACAAACGAATCCAAAACTTACCAATAAATTAAAAATTAAAATCTGAACGATAAATTTAATTTAAAACTGCGAACGAGACGACTGCAACTGATATACTGATTTATTGACTGATTAATTAATTAATTCATATCGAACATTTATATAGGGCCTCTTCAAGAAAACTACTCAGGGGTGCTCCCGACTCCAGCATAGCTTAAGTCGAGAAAATAACGTATAGGAGAGAGGTCCTGAGAAAGAATTGAAGCTCCACTGCACGCAGAGGCCATTCCATATTGATTGAGTGAACGATTTTTTCATTTATTTATTTACGACAAAATTTAACGGTTTAACATTTTTTAAATCTGTTGTTGTTAATGGTGCCTTCTGAATTGTCTGGTATTATGAATCCAAAATGAAAAATTTGAAACTTTAGAATATAAATATCAGGGGCGCAAAAAAACTTGGCTGTTAAATCCTCCGCAACAAGTTACGCCGCCGACAAGAATCATAACCAAACCACCGCAAACCGTGTCTTGCAGTCAGACAGGTAATGGCTACTGAGGAGTAGACACCAGTCAAGCACATAGAGGCCTATAGTTGACGGCCACAGAAATTGTGCTGTGTTCGAGACACAAAGCGTCGTGTTAATGTATGAGAAACTTAGTGAGGACTGCCTGAGTATACATATATAGGACGGCAAATGACGTTTAATGTAACGTTAAAAGATCTAAATTGGTTAATTGATCCAAGACTCGAATCGCCTTAACAGCCGAACGCCTCAGAGCGACGGCGGCTCAACCAATTACGACCCAAACAGTGATTAATGTTGACGTCGATTTCGTAGACAACGAGACATTTAATCTCCCGCCAATATACTAACCAGCCGACTTATTACATGCAACAGGTGCCCCTCTATACACGCACAAACACTCACTCACATACACATACATATATATAATCTCTTTCTCCCGACATCAATGCTTATATATACATTTAAATATATGAGTATGCATAAGCATATAGTTACTCGTATATCAAGTATATATATATGTGTATACCTTCCATATAGCCTACATACCATATATATATATATATACATATATATATATATTTAGTGTCTAAATTAGCTCGTGCATTGCATATAGCAAGCGTTGTAACGGCTTTCTGAAAGCCGCGATGTATACATGGAACCCATTTTTCAGACGATAAACGCCGATAAACTCTGATCCGGGAAATTATTGCCATTAATAGGGATTATGTTTAAGGAATTTAGATGCATATGTATATTATATATGTCGTATAAAAATCTAAGCAATCTCTTTCGGGATATCCGTATAAATCCAGATAATACGGCTGATCAACAAAAGACCCACGCGTATATTATATCTATCAGTATAGCATGCATGCAACCATACTCATGCGTGATCGTTTTCAAGGCAAACACTGCATGCATGTGAACAAAATTAACTTTATCAAAACACGAGGTCATGGAAAGGAAATAGAAATCCATTAACGACGAACTTGAAATTGACGTATAATTATATATTATAGCCTACGCATACTTATCATATGTTAGAACTGTATATTTAAGGACAAGCGCCTTATATAACTGATATGAAATCTATATGGCAATATAATTGTCATATCTGCGAAACTCCTGATATCGGTCATGCTTCGTATGGAATCAAAAGCTTCTTATCGTGTCAGGTGTTAAGTTACAATTGATGCATTAAAATTGGCATAATTCGCACCGTTTGCACGCAGCTTGCATTGAATTAAGGTATAATAAGATGTAATGTCATATTTAAAATATATATCAACACTCAGACATTATATATATATATATATATATAATGTAGTAATTATATAAAATTCTGCAGAAAAAGAAGACGGAGGAGGAGAAGAAGAAGAAGGAGGAGGAGGAGTATAGGATGAAAAGGAGGAGGAGGAGGAGAAAAAGAAGAAGGATGAGGTTGAGGACGAGCAGGAGAAGGAGAAAAAGAAAAAGAAAAAGAAGAAGAAGAGGAAGAGTATCTTAAGCTAGCCTGAGAAGCAGGCATGGGTAAACTTCCCCAATGCATGCTCACACTCTGGCAGTGCCAGTCCCAATCCTGGAGAAAGAAGGAGGGCGACGCTAATCACCTTTGTTGTTATTTTCTCGTTAAACAACAACTAACCAATCCTGCAGCCATGCATGGGCAGGGATGGGCAGTAGGCTAATCGAAATTGCGTAATTGAAATTACTTGAAATTCCACAATTTCTAATTTGTTAATTTGTAATTCAATTACATTTCCCATGTATTTTGTAATTTGAAATTATATTTCATGTCCCAAAGTAATTTGTAATTTGTAATTCAATTACATTTTCCCGACTAATTTGCCCATCCCTGTTGCAGCATGGGTACGGAGTGTCAGCGACTTCATTTTCTTAGCCTCAGCATATGGGAGCGGGTGGCCAGTCCTCTCCGTCGCCGCTTGTTCTTCCCATCGACAGTTTAGGTAACTGTCGCTGAGTTCGCTAGGTGTCGTAAGTGACGCCGTAATCTCGCTATGAACGCTCTCAAACCAGGACAGCGCTGACCAACTCATCGTTGCGCAGATTAAGCATATATCAAAACGCTCTTATCAACTGACGACGTTAATTGTGTCCAGCAGTTGGCATACTGCACTTTGCACTTTGCATGCCCTATCAGACAGCCGTCTCTGCAAACGCATTTCATCTTTCATTCATTCATTCATTCATTCCGAGCATTTATATAGCGCCCCTTCAAGGAACCTACTCAGAGGCGCTCCCAGCCCAGCCGCGGCTAAACAGAGAAGACTTGAGAAGGCGGCAGTAAGCGGGCAAATTGCTGCGAGGAATCTTTGTCATAAATTTCGCTGGATCAGAACTAGAACTGCACTTCATGGCTCGGAATAGATTGCAATTGGCACGAAATGAATTACTCGTAATCGGTGTTCGGAAGCAAGTCGACTAACAATTTATCTCATATATATATATATATATATATATATATATATATATATATATATATATGTATATATATATTTGTATATGTATATGTATATGTATATGTATATGTATAAGTATATGTATATGTATATGTATATGTATATATATATGAATCACTTTACTGGTGAGAAATGGATGAATGTACTCTCGAGAGGAAACACGCAGTAAAATCTGGACGGACAAAACGCAGGCAACGAAACGACTTCGTCTACGCACAGAGTACAAAGTGTCCAATCACACCAAGGCGTCTCCACAATCAGTAACCATCCGCTATACAACACACACGCAAAGATACACGCACACACGCACACACACACGTTATATATATATGTATACATATATATATATTATATATATATATATATATATAAGGAGATAGAGCGAAGTTGTTTATAAGTACAATGAGAGTATCGAAGCCTTCGACTTTCAATAGTTGTCTAAATGACATTAAACACTATCGTCTCATGGAGACGGGTGCAATAAATAAGAAACCAAATCATGTATCTATATATTTATATATGGTATATATATACATACATATATATATAATATATAGTGTATATATAATAC
>JACEVL010002427.1:45000-85000 GCA_020284085.1 Aporrectodea caliginosa
GCTACATAAATCAGTGATGTAGTCGAATCCACATAAGCCGAGTCCGAGTCACAAAAGATCTAGTCCAAGTCCGAGTCATTTCAACACCAACATACAAAGAAACACGCAATTTTATGTCTTAATGAACGTCAATAATAATTTGGCATTTGCACTATAACAGTGAAAAGTACAACTCACTGTGCTGTATGCATTCGTTGTAGATCTCTTAGTTGAGCGTACAGGAATGTCTCCAAGTTGCCTTATGCTGCTTAACACCGGTTTTCGGATGGTTGAAAATAACGGTTCTTTATAAGCATATACGCTCCAACTTGAGTTCGAGACCTCAGTCATAATTTTAATTACAAAAATACTTGAAGAATTACGCTTTAAAAAACTTATTTCTAAACTCGGAGATTAGACGAAAGGTATTTTAATACTGCTTTATTGCTAACACATCTATATCTATAATACTACGGTTCTTAAGGTTCAAGCGCAGAGGCCTGCAATATCCAGATGTCGTATAATATTGTGTATACGTGGGCATCCCTCTTAATTCGCTGGCCTTGGTCATCAAGCTCTGGACGGCTCTAACGGCTGATTCTGGTTTGCCATTAGGGGCCTACTTGGGGTATCGCGCTGAAGAGGTGTTTGCCTAGAATTCCCAGGGGCTGCAAACTTCAGAAATTCTGCCACACCAAACGATGGACCCGATGCTTGTCGATATACCGACTTTATCCCATGGGGCGGGTGGGGCATTTTGGCTCATTTTGGGTCTCCATCTGATAATGAGCGCAGATGTCGCAGCCTGAGACTAATTCCTTAACGGCCGGGTGAGACCAGGGACACAGCTTCTTGGGCAGATCTGATGCACGCATTAGATCTAACTCGTGTTATATTCCACTCGTGGTCAGGTCTAACATAGCGCATCACACGCTTGATGGTAATCTCCACGACAAAAATGGCATGCCATCCTTCCTCTAATAAAGTCCACCCAAAGATGGCATTTTCCATGGGTTCCCCACCCTTTTCGGTAACAGTGTAGTATTCTCTCTCTCTCTCTCTCTCTCTCTCTCTCTCTCTCTCTCTCTCTCTCTCTCTCTCTCTCTCTCTCTCTCTCTCTCTCTCTCTCTCTCTCTCTCTCTCTCTCTCTCTCTCTCTCTCTCTCTCTCTCTCTCTCTCTGACCATGTTACTAATCTCATCCGCTCCTGCTATTACCATCTCCGACGCCTGAAGGCAATCCGATGATCTGTTTCTTCTTTGGTTTTTACCTATTATAGTTCATGCATTTATTTGCTCTTTCATTGACTATTGTAATTCCCTCTTTGTTGGCCTCCATAAAGTGCGCCTCTCCCCTCTGCATGCAATCGGTTCTTAATCCAGCTGCCAGACTTATTGCCCGTCTGCCGCGATTCTCCCATGGTATCTCTACATTCGTGTTTGAACACATACATTGGCTTCCTTTTACTGCACACATCCAGTTAAAGGTACTTGTCCTCATTTGCCGATCGTATACCTAGGTCTTGCCCCCGAAATACCTCTGCGACTCAATACGTCGGCCTACATCGGCTGTCTCCCTTCGCCCACTATATGTATACGCTCTTCGGATCGTCTTGACCTTTTGTTCCTCGTGTGTGAACGGCCATACCACATTCACGCGTGCCTTTGCCTGCATTGGCCCTTCGCTACGGAATCAACTTCCCCCTTTGTTCGCTCCACCATACTATCCGGGGTCCTGCTATAGATATATATATATACACATCTTTTCGCTACCTCAAAACTTGTCTTTATTCTCGATGACTTTCGCACTGGGAGCGCCTCTGATTGGTGTGCACTGTGAGAGGCGCTTTATAAATTTTAACAATACAATACAATACAATGTCGTATAGGCATACTTGTAGTAACGTATTTAGTTGCATATTAATATTTAAAAATTAAGTGAATGTGAGATATTGACAAAGTATGAGTAGCATTTAAACTTATAGACTCGACTCGCATGCATGCGTGCAATTTGGCTTGCTTATATATATATAATATATAGCAACCATCAGTGATGACTTGAACATCTTTACGGGGCTATAGAAGTTCTAAAATTTATATTATAATATATTTCATATTCAATGTTTTATCCTATAAACTTCAAAGACATGTGTACAGTTACTTTCTGGTCATATCAGACATTTGTGTTCCATGCATTAAAACTCGTATACAAAAACTGTGTTGTTGATAATTATATAAAATAATAATAATAATAATAATAATATCTTTTCTTTAATTTAGCGCCTGACAAACGCACTGCGCTATACATTTACATGTTATGCAATTTAAATCTTAACTACTAACAGAACAGACAGCCTGCAATACAACGGCGCTAATAGCAGCCTACAAAGCATATCCGCCCAACGGGGCTCGAACTCAGTACCTCTCGCTCTCTGTGCCAGATGTTATCCAATGCGCCACGGCCCCCCAAAAGCTTACGTGTCTTGCAGCCATGCACACAGTGGGCCATTGCATGGGACCTCGTATACGTGTCTGTGTCTGCGTATGTGTTTGCGTTTGTTTCTGCGTGTATGTTTGTGCGCGCTTGCATGAGTGTGTGTGTGTGTGTGTGTGTGTGTGTGTGCGTGTGTGTGTGTGTGTGTGTGTGTGTACTTGCGCGCACGCTGTGTTGTTTTAGGCAAGAACCATGCAACTTAAGACACTTTCATGTATATATACCAATTGGTCAATATGTATATATACAAACAAGAGTATATACATATAAACAGTGTATATATATATCAGACGTAGGCTATATATATATATAAAATATATATTATAGGCTTTTGTTATATAGGCATGGATAGAAGCTGTCTTCTTAGGCCAATTAGTCATATACTTAACGTTATTACCGGCAATTAGACTGTTCAAACATCAGGGACTGATTACTGTAGACGGTTTAAACAAATTTGGGGGGAATTAAGCCGTAGAAATGTTGGGGGTAAACACCGGATCCGATGTCAAGACCCGTGGAAGCGAAACGTGGCAACGGGGAGGGTGCCATCTTGTGTGCAATCCACGAGACTGGCGATCGATGACCGGACTTGCAATTAAAGCAACGCTCTCAGTCTTAATTACTCCGGCAAGTCCTTGTGCAACCATGCGGGGCACTCTAAGCGCCGCCGCCGCTGCTGCTGCTTCTAATCGCAGGATGATGATGATGACACGTTTGCCCGATCACGAACGGTAAACTCTCGTCCAACTCTCTCTCGTCCCTCTCCGATCGCTAGATGGCCAGCGAGGTCCTGTGTATGTGTCCTCTGTCTGTCTGTCTGTCTATCTGTCTGTCTCTACCTCTGTCTCTATTTCTGCCTCTGTCTTTCTGCCTTTGTATATATGTTTCTGTTTCTGTTTCTGCCTCTGTCTCTGTCTCTGTCTCTGTCTCTGTCTCTCCTCTCTCCGCTCTCTCTGTCTCTGTCTCTGTTTCTGCCACCGGCTCTGTCTCTGTCTCTGGCACTATCTTTTCCTCTGCCTCTGACTGCCTCTGTCTCAGTCTCTGTCTCTGCATGTCTGTCTGTATGTCTATCTGTCTGCCTGTCTGTCTGTCTGTCTCTACCTCTGTCTCTGTTTCTGCCTCTGTCTATCTGCCTTTGTTTCTCCTCTCTCCTCTCTCCCCTCTCTCTGTCTCAGTTTCTGTTTCTGACACAGGCTCTGTCTCTATCTCTTTCTCTGCCTCTGTCTGCCTCTGTCTCAGTCTCAGTCTCTGTCTGTCTGTCTGTCTGTCTCTTTGCTGACCTATCTTTCTATGCGCCTGCAGGTGTCTATATATATATACTACACCTCTCTGTATCTCTCTGTCGCACTCATTCACCTCACTGTCTGTCTGTCTGTCTGTCTGTCTGTCTGTCCTCAGTCTATCTATAATTGTCTCTTCTCTCCGCGCATCCCTTAATTGTAATTGTAATTGTAATTGTAATTGAACATTTGTATAGCGCCACTCAGAGATTCAGAGGCGCTCCCGACCCAGGGCTCTAACAAATAAGATAGTCTTCAGGCGTTTCCGAAATAGAGGAAGGGAAAGGCTGAGGAGCTCAAGACGCAATTCATGCGGAAGATGGTTCCAAGTAGAGGGGCCGACATAGGCAAAGCTTCTGGATTGAGCTGTTGCACCACGCATGCGGGGGACAACCAGAAGGCCTCTGGTGGCAGAGCGCAGAGCAGAGCGACCAGGAAGTGTAGAAACCGATGTGCATAAGGCCTGAAGGTATGAAGGAGCTACCCCGAGCAGAGAGTTGCGCATAAGTGTAAGAATTTTGAATTGAATGCGCTGGGGCACAGGAAGCCAGTGAAGAGTTTCCCGAATGAAGGTAGATATGTGAGAGTACTTTGGGAGACCACAGATAAGGCGGGCGGAGGCGTTAAGAATGGACTGAAGCTTGGAGAGGTTTAATGAAGAGAGACCGGCAAAGATGGAGTTGCCGAAGTCAACCCTTGTACAGATCAGTGCATGGACGAGAGTGTTGACCGCGTGAGGAGAGAGTGAGTGACGGATGGTGCGAATTTGGCGTAGATGGATGATAAAGGCATGTTCGAGAGATGCGATTGACATGGTCTGAAAATGAGAGAACTGGATCCATGGAAACTGAGACAGAGTAGTGGACGTGTGGGAAAGTAGTGCGGAGAAATTCCATGTCAATCTTGGCTAGTTGGGCTCTACCGCCAAGCCAGATGAATTGAGTTTTGTCTGAGTTAAGGCGGAGACGGTTAGAAGACATCCAAAGGTCCAGCGTCGTGGTGGCCTCAAGGACCCTCACGACCAGTGAAGCAGCTGTGCTGGCTGGACCATGAGCAAAGGCTTGGGTGTCATCGGCGTACTGATGAGCCGAGACCCCCTTGAGAGTGAGTATGTCTGAAAGGTCGGCGGTGTAGAGAATGTAGAGGAGTGGTGCCAGGACTGAACCTTGGGGCAAACCGTATGGAATAAAAGTCCAGGGAGAGCGGGTGGAACCGAAGACGACACAGAGAGAGCGGTCAGAAAGAAAAGAGCGGAACCAAAGAAGGGCTGAATCAGCAATGCCGAAAGATTTAGATAAGCGCTCAAGGAGGATGGCATGCCTGGTCCACAGTGTCAAAGGCGGCACTGACATCGAACAGTGCGAGAAGAGTGACGTGACCTTGGTCGACTGCACTAAAGACGTCAGCAAGAAGGTGAGTCATGAGAGATTCAGTAGAGTGGTATTTCCTAAAGCCGGATTGGAGAGGAGGCATTAGTGAGTTGGTGTCAAGGTAGTGAACGAGCTGAAGTGAAATGCATTTTTCTAAGAGTTTAGAAAGGAAAGACAGGTTGGAGATAGGGCGATAGTTGGAAGGAGTGGCTGGGTCTAGGCCCTGGCGCTTAAGCGATGGAAAGACCACTGCCCTTTTGTGTGGGACTGGAACAGAGCCCTGAGCCAAAGAGGAGTTACATACTAACAGTAAAAATGGGAGAAATTCGTCCATAAATTCTTTGATTATAAATGGAGGAAGCAGATCCAGCTCGCACGACTTCGACGAAGAGTCCTGAATGAGGCAGCTGAGAGCATCCTTGTTTAGAGGCTCCCATCCGGTGAGACTGGCTGCGGTAGGGGGGAAGGAGGGAGGCGGAGAGCCCTCGGTAGATCGACGGGTCACGGCAATCTTCTCGGTTATATAATCCAGATAATCGTTGGCAGTGAACAAAGGTTGAGTAGGAGAGCATGGTGCAGCGGAGCGACCGAGGACACCAGCGAGTGAGGACCATAGTCGACGCGGGTTACTCCTCTCACGGACTATCAGCTCCTCCCAGTATAACGTTTCCCTGGCGCGAAAATCTCTGTGCATCTCTCGGAGGTGTTGAATCCAGACGAGACGGTCCGCGTCACTTTTTCTGTTTGTTTATCTCTATGTTTGACTGTCTCTCTGTCACTCCGTCAATCTGTGCTACTGTCTTTCCGACTTCCGGTCTAGCTGTTCGTCCGTCAGTCCGTCTGTCTGTCTGTCTGTGTCTGTCTGTGTCTGTCTGTGTCTGTCTGTGTCTGTCTGTGTCTGTCTGTGTCTGTCTGTGTCTGTCTGTGTCTGTCTGTGTCTGTATGTGTCTGTCTGTGTCTGTCTGTGTCTGTCTGTGTCTGTCTGTGTCTGTCTGTGTCTGTCTTTCTGTCTGTGCCCGTCCGTCTTTCTGTCTATCTATCTGTCTATCTGTCTATCCGTCTGTCTTTCTGTCCGTTCGTCCGTCTGTCCGTCTGTCTCTGTCTGTCTATCTATCTGTCCTGTCTGTCTCTCTGTCTGTGTACTCAACTCGGCATAATTCCCTGTGAACGAGAGTAAATACAATTTGGCGCTAAGTCAGCTCTGCTTCCAACTCACAATTTCCGCCGCGCGGTTAAGGAGGAGGAGTGTCCGTGCGCGCGTGACGACAGGTAACCTGAGAGGTAAGGTAATTCGGAGGACATCCGCAGACCCACCTTTCGCTCTTCAATCAATCGCCGTCCGTGCTTACCTACAGAGGTAACTGACCATCACATCGGGTGCAGTAAGAATCGACTTTCACAGTGCCATAGTCGTAATCATAAGGTTAAATCAGATAAGGTAAGATTTGGAAGTAGTTTTGGTTGAAGCCTTTTTGGGAATGCTGTAGCTGAAGTTGATTCTTACTGCCTACGGTGCGACTGTCTGGTCCCGTTCCGTGAAGGTGCTTCTGCAAATAGGTGCTCTTGCAGCTGCTGGCCGTTGAGCGAGACTTCAATTACAGCTGCATCTCTTGGACAGGTGCGTGTTATTACAGCGCCATCTCTCGTCGCTCGCCCTCGACGTGTCAAGGAATACGTAATGAGGTATTTAGAAAGGACTTTATTAAATGGACGGAAAATCAGAGGGAAAAATGGAATGAAAAATAACGTATTTAGATTTTAGACAATGGTTGTATGACATAGTTGCGGTCTTTGCAGAGGGGAAAATTTGTACATAACTTGGGGGACAGATTTTTTGGGCCGGATTTTTGCGTTTTGAGGGACAGATAGGCCTCAGTCAAAACTTTGGGGGACAGTCCCCTCTGTCCCCCAGTGATTTACGCCACTGGGTCTATGAAGAGATAATTGAGGAGAGGAGAGGACAGGAGAGGACAGGAGAGAACAGGAGAGGACAGGAGAGGAGAAGAGAGGAGAGGACAGGACAGGACAGGACAGGACAGGACAGGACAGGACAGGACAGGACAGGACAGGACAGGACAGGACAGGACAGGACAGGCAGAGCAGGACAGGACCGGAGAGAACAGGAGAGGAGAGGAGAGGAGAGGAGAGGAGAGGAGAGGAGAGGAGAGGAGAGGAGAGGAGAGGAGAGGAGAGGAGAGGAGAGGAGAGGAGAGGAGAGGAGAGGAGAGGAGAGGAGAGGAGAGGAGAGGAGAGGAGAGGAGAGGAGAGGAGAGGGAGAGGAGAGAGAGGAGAGGAGAGGAGAGGAGAGGAGAGAGGAGAGGAGAGGAGAGGAGAGGAGAGGAGAGGAGACACTAAAAGTCACAGAGCGAACCTGCTAAAGAGTCTCAATTAGGCAACCTGAATATACATACACGTACTAGCGTGTGTATGTATGAAATGTAGCTAAAGGAGAAATCACTTAAGCCGCTGTATCAGACCAAGCATCCTCCAATTACCGCATCACTCAGTCGATCACGCCCAGCAGCCATTTATCACGACCGGCTTAAAGACCCTGAAGAAAAGCAGAAGGAAGGGAGGAGGAGGAGAAGGAGGAGGAGTATGGGGAGGGAGAAAGTGGAAGAAAAGAAGGAGGAGAAGTAGGAGGAAGTGATGGAAGAGGACAGCGGGAGAATGAAGTGGAAAAGGAGGTGGGTCAGAAGTAGGAGGACGAGGAGAAGGAGGAGGAGAAGCAGGAGGAAGAAGAAAAGGAGGAGGAATAGGACGAGGACGAGGAGAAGGAGGAAGAGGAGGAGGAGAAGGTGAAGAAGGAGGAGAAGGAGAAGGAGGAGGAGGCGTAAGAGGGTCTTTGCCTTTTCAACTCCGGTGTCTGGGATCGGGGTTGTCGGGCAGTCGGCCGGAGTGACAAATCGCTCCCTGGGGCTAGAAATCGAAGCCAGCCGCCAGGACGACGCCGACCCACCGACCGCCCGACCGACCGACTGAGACCCCGGCCCACCTTCAAAAGCCTCGTCTGGGCGCAGTTTGGGGGTAATAGACCTCAACGAACCCCTTGTTCGAGAAAATTAAATCGCCACAGCCGTATCTGTTACGCTAGCGGCCTCTCTCGGACTAATTTGGTCTCTGCCTCCTTAGCATACGTATCACTCTCACGACTAATGCGCCCACAATACATCTGTTATTGTCTATTTAAAGTACCGAGCCTCCTCTTAGAACCTCTAAAAGGCACTTAGGGAGTACTCTTATTATGGTCTTAATAGGGTCTTAGTACTTCTCTAATGCGGTATTATTTTGGTCTTGGTATATTACTCGTATCAACTTAATATGGTCTCAATTCTATGTTCTCAATATTAGCCTATCTCTATATTATTGTTACAGTATGGACTTAGTGTAATCTTAATATGGTCCTAATATTGTCTTAATATGATATTAGGATGGTCTTAAAATAATGTATACGATACTAATAGTGCTATAATGTAAAGACTCAAATATAAATACTATAGGCCCATATATCTATGTAAATGTTTTGATACATTACATCACATCACATTACGTTACATTGGTCTTTAACATTACAGCAAAAGAATACTATCTCAATGTAGGTTATTTGATGTTGTGACAAGATACAAACACACACACACACACACACACACACACACACAACTCATGTACAGCGGCCTTTTCCTCGACCTCGGCTGTGCTACGGCGCTTTATAAAGCGTCTTATTATTATTATTATTATTATTTATCATCATCATCATCATCATCATCATCATCATCATCATCATCATCATCATCATCATCATCATCATCATCATCATCACCATCATCATCATCATCATCATCATCATCATCATCATCATCATCATCATCATCATCATCATCATCATTATTATTATTATTATTATTATTATTATCATTATCATCATCATCGTCATCATCATCATCATTATCATTACACACATTCATAATAATAACCGTGTACAATCATCATCAGAACACAATCATCATCATCAGATCAGTATTAAATACATTATTGTCAATGACGCGCCGTATGAATGCCTTATAATTGTAGTCACACTTAAATCCAAGTGTGACGTGTATCGGAGCAATATATGCGTTCATTTAGTCTAACCCACCTGGACATTGATTGACAGAAACTAATTGCTCTCTCTGCGTCCTTCCACTAAAGCTGCCGTTCCACTCAGTGGAAATTGACCGGACAACAAGGTTGCCGTAATTATCGTCTGCGATTAATTATGTTTGTCCTTTGGCTCCACCTGCGGGAGTTAAGTTACAATCGATCTGCCACTGCTGCTATGGCCAGGTCTCCGATTTTTATTGACAGTTGGCTGCTGGTCGTCGTGTGTCAGATGGCTTGGACGAAATGACACATCCGTGCCTTCTGTGGTGTTCTCAACTGCACTGGATCATCTCTGGACAACCCCTCTGATTCGACGCAGCGATTGTGAATAATCTGCCATGGTGCCATGCTTAGATTTTAACTGATGCCTTTGAAATCTAGACATTACAAACGATTACGATTACGATTAACGCTTAGATCCATGGCAAAGCTCCTTTCCTTGCTTCTCTGATCAATAATAATAAGACTATTTATATTATCACCGAGGTTGCGTTTGGCGTTTACGTAATTACATGTATTTGGCGTTAATGTCATTATCTAGCGTTAATGTCATTATATGGCGTAAATATTATTCTTTACTGTTAATGTCATTATGTGACGTTAGTGACATTGTTTATCGTGTAATGTCATTATTTGACGTTAATACCATGATTTGGCGTTAATTAAATTCTGCATGTCATTATATTTGCTTTCAGGCATTGAATAACGTTCCATTTCAAAGTTTCCCCAGTCGTTTGCACCATCAGCATGAAAGAAATGCATAACTATGAACTGTTTTACACGTGATTATTTACATATTTAAAAACATCTCAATCGTATAATCATAAACGCCATATTTCTAAAGCGCTACTCTAAAGCAAAGCGCAGGGCACCAGCTTATTCACAGGCGCTGCGTCGCTTTGGACACAGTATAGCCGATTGTGGTGCGCGTTTGCCGAATGGCTATAGAGAGCGCTCGCCTTGGAATGCGGAGAGTACGGACTCGAGCCTCCTCCTCTGAAACGGTTACTGTGTATATAGGGACCTTGAGTAAGTCCTTCATTCATAATTCTTATAAATCCGTAGATAAATGCTTGGCGAATAGATAGTGGCGCTTAATAAATCGTCAGCTAACTCCCTCTATACAGGGTGACCCGTGCCACACGTAAAGTTTGTCTTGCTCAGCAGGTGACTTGTAAGAAAGTGTCAACGATGAATGTCAACCCCATTCGAGACGTCAATCACTCCATGCTTCTTCTTTTATACACCGATGGCAAGATTGGATAACATAGTTTGAATGTATGTGTATATGTAATTATGTATGTATGTATGTTTGTATGTATGCATAGTATGTATGAATATTATATATTTATCAACATACCATACACAATGATACATAGTTGTGTATGATATATTGATAAAAACGTGAGCGTTACATATATATATACCAAAGTCAGACGATTAGTCTTCAATTAAGTGACACAGCGGGGGTCACGTGTTGACATCGGGCGATAATAAGGCAGAGGCGGGTATATATAGAAGACGCGTGTCCACTCGAATGGAACGACTGTTCATCAAGTATATCTATCGATTCCCAGCGTGGCTGACACGAGATCTCGAGTGTAGCATGTCATATATATATATATATAGATATATATATATATATATATATATATATATACTCCATAAAGCGAATCGCTCTAGCGACAATAGCTGTTCTGATGAAGTGCACGTATACGGGTGATATACAATTATAAATACATATTATGTTACAGATAGATGGACATGGAGTTCTGTTTATGAGTATTGACCGCGAAGCTTAGTGGACGAAAATCATTTCACAGATAAATTGCCCTATACATGTAGTCTTGTTCAGTTGTTCGTCTCTGTCTGTCTGTCTGTCTGTCTGTCTGTCTCTCTCTATATATATATATATATATATATATTTCTATATATATATATTTCTATATATATATATATATATATGGTGTGTGTGTGGGGGTGCGTGCGTGTGTGTGTAGATGTGAGTGTCTGTCTATGTGTGTATAACTTTCATCTCATTCAGGACTTGACGTGTATGGTGAGTTTCGGGTCCATATACTAACATATAGAAATGCCTGAGCTTGTATTAAACGCGTGTCGCTGTCCTTACTGAAGCGTAACGTATGGAAATTAATATCCCATCATCATCGACGAACTGTTGTCACCTGATTCGATTTAAACATCGCATCCATTCTAAGCAACAGATTACCAACAGCCACGAAGTCACCACTAAGGACTTGACTGATCCATGGCAAGAGGCGGCAAAAGCGAACAATCCTTGGGGGCCGAAACGACGGCTTGATCTGTGCGGGATTTGTGTCAGAGGTCATTGCGATGAGGGCGCTATATAATCCCGGATAAATTAAGGACTGATTGATAACTGCCGGTGAAATCCATGGCGGATAAATATATAGACGTATACAGAGATCTATATGTGACACGATATATCCCATTGATGCATGCTTGCAGAGTGCGCTGGTCATTGACTCTGCATCTCAGCGCCATCGATTGAGAGTTTTATCACTAATAAATATAGGGGGGGAAAATCCACGGCGGAACGGATTGTAGAAATGAGTTAATCAGCTGAGTTAAACTGCATGGCATTGACATTTGACAGCTGTTGGGTGTAAAGATAGAACGGTTGAAAGCGAACTGCATGGCGTCAGGAAAACTTTGTATGGAGTATACTGTATACATAGCCTTTCTTGAACGGGCGGTGTATACACAATTCTGAATACAATGACCCTTACAGTATACAAGACATTATTGGCTCAATTTCAGGCGTCAAAGACCGACCGCTGTCTGGTAATTATTGTTGTGTCATAGAGCGATACAGTTTATACATTGGAACGCCTTTCAATCAATCATTGCGTTGCACAGTTCGTTGTAACATTACGCCTACTACATGTAGTATTGTCGTCATCGTCATCATCATCATCATCATCATCATCATCATCATCATCATCATCATCATCATCATCATCATCATCATCATCATCATCATCATCATCATCATCATCATCATCACCACAATCATCATCATCATCATCATAATCATCATCATCATGACCATTACCATCAGCACATCATCAGTGGTTTTTGTATCTTTAAGCAGATAAAAGCGCCATATAACTGCTGATAGATAATGGCCACAGAAAGTAACTAAGTAAGTAATTAAGTCAGTAAGTAAGTAAGCAAGTAATTAGGTAGGTAGGTAAGTAAGTAATAGTGTAAATAAGTAGGCAGGTAAGTAAGTATAGGTACCTGTGTTTCGGTGAGGCTGAGGCTGGCTGCGAGGTCCTTTCTCTCCTGACCGACGACGTATTGGTTGCTGTCGAAGGCTTCCTCCAATCGGACGAGTTGGGTCGGAGAGAAGGCCGTTCGTATTCGCTTCGGCTTTCGGTACTGGAGACACGTGAACGACGTCTCCGGTCCTAAAAGAATGCAGCATTACACAGCGTCAGTAATGGCAAAGCCTCCCTCATGTTCAATACAATACAATGTACAGTAACTGATTGTATTGTCCTCCTTCCAAAGTTCAGAAGTGCACACATGATCATGCGACACATCATCGATGGCGCATGCATAGCAATTGTGAGTGAAAGTGAAGGACTTGCTCAAGTAAATGTCTCGTATACGAGGCTCGAACCCGTACTCTCCGTGTTAAAGGCCGAGCGCTCTAACCAATCGGCCACCGTGAGATACATGCATGGCCCACGCGGAACATATTAGTGGGGCAAAATAGCTGAATAGATAACGCAGCTGTTTTCAAACTGTGGTAATCGTACCACAAGTGGCACGCCAGGTGTCGCTAAGTGGTACACGAACAAATAAAAAAATTCTACGAGTTTATGAACATATATTAAACCAGGTATTTTAAATCTGTGCTTGTGTAAAATAAGCCTAAAGCTCACATTAACAGTTTCCATAAGTGATTTTATTTTCCCCTTTTGCTGATTATATATATATATATATACCTTCGTAAATAGTGCATATTTATTTTAAAATTTGGCTATACTTATAGTTGGCTATACTTAGCCTACGACTTTAATACCCGCCCCAGACCCTGCATTGCAAGAGAACTTGCGATGTTCCCCCAAATTATTAATTGCAAGGGAACTTGGCGCTCGCCTGTTGTTTTTGATCTGACCTTTGGTGTTGGTATACGCCAACATTCGATTTTGTTTACCAGGGTGGTATACAATAAAAGTAAAGTTTGAAAACCGCATGGGATAAGGCACCCGCGCGGTCTGTACTTTGAGCAATTAAGTCCTTGACACATATTCATTCTTGAGTGTCGCTATATAAATATTCGATTAAGATTACCATTATATTCATCTCCCTAAAAATATGTTTTTAAACCAACGTTTGCGTGGGTTTCTTTGCATTGGTCGACCTTTCCTTCCAAAATTCCCTGCTTCCTTCCTAATTGGTTATTTCCATTTTCCCACCTTTGTACACTGTCTCCTTCGTTATATATATATATATAGGCCTATACTTAATTTCTTGTTTTTTTCATTCCTTCCTTCTTTCATTCCTTCTTTACCTTTTGCATTCCTTCCTTCCTTTCCTCCGTCCTTTCATCTTTCCTTCCTTCCTTCCTTGCCTTCTTCGATCTTCCTTTCTTCGCTATATATTTCCTTATATACCTTCCTTCCTTCCATCCATCTTTCCTTCCTTCCTTTCTTCCTTTCGTTCTCCAGTCTTCCTTTCTTCGCTACTTCTATTTTTGATCTCTTTTTCCTACATTTCTTCTCCTCTGACTAACTTGCGATTGAGCACTGTGCTTCTTCTGAAGATAATGCAAGTATTCCCTTAGGCCTTACAAGAGAACACCAATTGGTCGAACATCACAAGAGCCTAAGACAAAAACCCCTCTGGACTCAACTTAAACACATATGTACCTTAAACACAGCACAGACTGAACGTATGCCTAGCATTGCGTATACGTATAATAATTGCTGTATTCCATAGTATCTTCGCAGCACTACAGAAGTTTTGAAGCAAGAAAGGAAGGAAGGAAGGAAGAAAGGAAGGAAGAAATGAAGTGAGGAAGAGGGATGAACAATGCAAGAAAGAAGGCGCAAAAGGGACAAAGTTTACAGTGTAGAGCATCCTATAAGAAGTATTCTGATATTGACGATGATATATAAATTGTCGAAATTAATAATTAATTATACAATTGCTCATTCTTTATACAGTTGCTCGCTTCTATAAAGGTCTCTTCGACTTTACAAGTTTAGATGGCAACTCTCGCCAGTTCTTGGGGTGGGGGAATTTAAATCAACTGCGGACATTGCATGGTCCGCTTTCAGCTGAACGATCCTTCGAGCTCTTGACCAAACATCTGGAGTTCTTGCTGCTTATAAAGTGTGTTGAGTTTCATCGTGTTAACAACTGATTTTAAAATGAATTCATTTAAACAAAAGTGTTACCGTCTATACTTATTGTCTAAACAAATGTCGTCAGCATCATCATCGTCATCATCATCATCAGTTCCTGACGCAAACCATTTGGTGGCGATGGGTACGAACAAATGATCTCCATTGTCTTCGGTCAGTTGTCAAAAATGTCAAGTGTCTATAGTACCCCCCTAAATGTTATAGTCCAAGTTTTGTGCAAACGTCCCATTTACGTGCATGGTCTATATATCCAGCGGATTCATGGTCTGCCTTTGTTTCTTTTTCAGTCGAATCTTGATATATTGTGTTACGATTATTATTTATAAAGGTGCTTAAACAGCTGTGCACGTTACGGTTCTGTAACCAGCAGTTAATAGATTTAGCGAGTCATGCAGTGCTCGTGAATAAGCTTGTGCCCTGCGCTTAGCTTTCAGGTGATGCTTTAGAAACGTTGAGTTTCCGATTACGATAACGATTACCTGGAAATCTCTGGCCAAATAAATCGATGCTTCGCGGAATCGGATATGGATAGCTGGAGCACCTGACGGTCGGTGGAAAGTTCCAGAGGACTGGATCGACGAGGTCCTTGTGGTGACCGACGAACGGATGGACGCCGAGGTGTCTTCCGGCGGCCAGGGCAGCCGCCGAGACGATCAGAGGATGGAAGGACGGAGGACCCAGAGCAGCAGAGGCAGCGTTGATGGAGGCCATCTGGAGAGGGGATCTCTTGTCGAAGACTGACGCCAGGGGGTTCAGCGACGAGGAGCAGAGGTCACCCAGTCGGTCGCACCCCTGCAGCTGTTGAGGACGGGGTGCACCACCCTTATGGTGGTGGTGGTGAGGGTGATGTCCGAGCAGCATGGCGGTCAGGGCGGTGGGGTGTGCTACCATCGGGCGGAATCCGGACGTCCGCTGGAGTAATTCAGCTGGAAGCGACGGAGGGATAAGGAGTGGCGGAGACTGTTTCTCGGACGATTCTGCAGAGTCCGGAAGTGAATTGGACCTTTTCCGGTTGTCCGGATGGTCAGCAGTTTCCGGATCGGAGATGGAGACGGGACTGGTTCGGTCGACAACGTCCTCCTTCCGGTCCGGGCTTGTCCGACCCACGATGGACTCAATCGTGAAGGACTTTGGTTTCCGGTTTGCTCCGACAGCTGCAGCCGCCATTTTAAACGCAGGAGCCAGTAGTAATCGTAATAAAGCACCTTGTAGTGTAAGCGAAGGCTTATACAGCGCTACAACAATGACTGTTCTTTTAAACTGTCACTGAGATTCATAAAACACTATTAAATTCTGAATTCTGTTCAAACTGAATTTAATCCAGGCACGTCGAATGGCAATTGATATGACCTTATTTTGAGATTTAGAATCCTACGGTTTAAACTTCATTTTCTTACATAAATATCGGCAGAATATTCTCCAATTTACGACGTTGGGCAATTAGCAACACTCGACTAGAGAAATCCTAAACCTTTCGTTTCAAGTTACCGATCGATAAAAATCCGCGGTCGGAACAAAAGACGTGATCAGCCCAAGTCCGGCTTTAGCTGAACACGGACTATACAAACGGGTCGGTTCCCGCACAGTGTAACGCTTGTATGGGACTCGTCGCTACGGATGTAACGCTTGAAGAGGTTCGACCGGTTGGTTAGAGGCCTGTCTTAATTAGCTTCAAATGATGACAATAGCGCCGGCTCATTAACAAATTGCAGTCTGTCTCACTTTCTCGTCTGTTTGCTAATGTTCGTCAATATTAGTCTCCCATTTACGAAATTATCCGAGAACGGACGCAGCCGTGCGAATGTCAGAGGCGGAGTCAACGGACAGCCGCCCGACCAATGGTAGGGTCTGTAACATCCTACGTATGTGTCGGCGGACGTGATTGGTCGCCATGGGAGGCATGCTGAGACGGGCAGAAACCTGAGCGATAATTGGATAAGTTGATGTATTTGGGAGCGGACGCGGGAAGGGAGTAAGGGAAAGCGGTTGGTGGCAGGGCGCAGTCGGTGGGTGGGTGTGTGAATGGGTTGGTTTTGGGGTGGTCTATAAGGAGGAAGGCGGGTTTGGGCGGGGTGAGTGGAGGGGGTTGAGGATGAAGAGCGGTCAAAGTCGAAAGAGGTAATGATGTATACACGCACTGGTGATCGTGTCTTCAAGAAGATCAATGCAATCACAATTACAATCACAATTACAATCAGAAGTACAAAATATTGCAATCTACAATCGCAATCACAATTACAATCACAATCACAATCACAATTACACTTCTACTGCGGGTGGACAAAACTGTAACATGGGGAAAGTAACTTTGATTTCTGACTTTACTTCTCAATCAGACTATATAATTGAATGCCTGACTACTTCTCTTGTTGCTTCATGATAATGGCGCTATAGAAGTTGGTATAGACTTGATTGGGTTAGGAAATCGCTAATCGTTGCCTTCGTATACGTCGATAGACGATCATCTGTTTTATCTATAGAAGATGATCGGAAGAAGATGACCTGATTAAGATGACCGGTTGGAGATGGGGGCCCGATAGAGCATTGGATAACACACTGGCATAGAGAGCGAGAGGTACCGAGATCGAGATCCGTTGGCGGACATGCTTTGTAGGCTGCTATTAGCGCCGTGTATTGCAGGATGTCAGTAGGCCCCCCCCTATAGGCTATAGTTAAGATTTATGTCTTCTGTCATTTGTGTTCTTGTGAATTGTTTCAATTGCATCGGTTGCAGTGTGTACACTGTACAGTTGTACATGTACAGTGTACACTGCAACCGGTTGCGTTTGTCAACCGGATTGTTTCAATAAAGAAGAATATTATGACCAGATGAAAACGACTTGATGAAGATGACCAGGTGAAGATGATCATATGAAAATGACCGGTTGGAGATGACCAGTAAATTACAGTCCCCTATTCAGGATTAAAACCACATAATTATATATAGAATGCTTTAGAACGGAAGTTCTTTGCAGTGGGTGAGGCAGAGGACTCGATCCGCAACATGGAGGTACACGGGTTCGAACCTCCTATACACTCAGGCAGTCACTGTTTGCCGACCTTGAGCTAATCCTTCATTCACAGTGGCTCAGCGCCATCGATGCTCTGTTAAATAGTAGTTTGTGAATTTATGAACGTTGGACGAGGGCAATACCAAGTATACAGCTGTTTTGTTTATAGTATTTTTCAGTGGATTGATGTGTGTTGTGACTGCGGGTGTTCGCTGGTGTGGCCATTTGCAACATTGTATATATTATCATCCTACTATAATAAGACAAATTACAACGTATACAAAATAAAGAGACTATAGCAGAATATTCTACACTACAATTGCACGTATACATGTCCAAAATCTGGCTGGTTAATATGTATACTTAATATATATATATATATATATATATATATATATATATATATATATATATATATATATATAATATTATATGCATATAGCCTATAAAGTATAAACATGTCGCCAATAGTATAGGGCCTATAACATATAGACCAATGTATATTTTTGATGGAATATGAAGTCGCACGGCAGGCACGGTGCATGTGTGACGGCATCAATAACCTATATATATATATATATATATATATATATATACGTATATATATATATACTGTATATAATACTGTATATATACATAGCAGACATATAGATAGGCCTACAGATAGATACATTGCAGGTGTCGTCGGTCCTTTTAAGACTAATTGGTTTCGACTCAGACGACGAACAAAACAATTAAATTGATTTATTTATACAGATCTTATAGCGTATTAGCCCATATGTACTATGATCAGACAAAGAAAAACTTAGCAATGATCGAATTACGTAGGCCATCTATCTCTCTGTCTGTCTCTGTCTCTGTCTGTCTGCATCTCTGTCTGTCTGTCTGTCTCTCTCTCTGCATCTATGTGTCCGCTTGTCTATCGTCTATTATATCGTCTATCTATATCTGTCTGTTTGTCTGTCTGTCTGTCTGTTTTGCTGTCTACCTATATACTTACCTACATACATATCTATCTATGTACCTATATGTACTTTTTAACTATTTGACTATATATCTATCTATCTTATCTCTCTGGCTATACATATTTATATCCAATAAATGGTCTATAGATATAGCCCAAATAATATTATATATAGGCTAAAATATAAATTTACATCAATTAACAAACCTGTATATGAGATGAATATTTCTGTTAATGAGTTGGGCTGGCTTTCATTGATATATACAATAAATAATAATTATATGTATAGTAATTATGTATGTGAGAACAATGAGATGATGGGTATGAAGACGATGACGGCAATGAAGAAGCATATTCGCATTCATTAAGGTACACCTTAATGAAATATATATATATAATATATATATATTCTTACAAGATAACGGCGAGTGTGATGATGATGATGATGATGATGATAACGACGACGATGATGCAGTGATCGTGACGATGATGATGATAACGATGATGCTCTCTTGTTTGGCGATGCCATCTTGGCCTTGCACCATGCAGCCTACCTAATAGACCTCTGTCATGAGCCGGTATCTGGGGTTCAGGTATTATAGTCGCTCCCTTCTCTCTGCTGAGAGGGGGTTAGTGGTGATCCCGTTTGCCCGCACAGCAACTACATATATGCAGAACCGAGCATTCTCTGTGGTAGGCCCTAGGGTTTGGAATAGACTTCCTCGGGAGCTATAGCCTGTCCCCTTGATCATGTACTGATACTTTTTGTGGCCAATTGAAAACTTACCTTTTTGCTCGGACTGGAGTTGCATGGGAACGCTTCTGAGTAGTTACCTTGAAGGGGCGCTATATAAATGTTTGAATGAATGGACGAATGAATGAATGAATGCTGCTGCTGACCAGCGGGTTTAATACGGTTACGACATTCATTACGATAATTTATATAGCGCCCTTCAAGATTTCTTCCAAGCGTCGCTGCAAACATGGAGGAAGTTGGTAAATGTATCGCTTGGGTCTGTTTTGGTAAATTAATACTTAACGGAGCGGATGGAGTTTATCATGATTCTTAAAACTTGCAGTTAGGCTGTTAGGCCAACGTGTATGTAGGCCTGCTTCTTCGGCAGATACGATTATATTTAGTGCCTTGCATGAACTAGACAGGCAGGCATTCGGTTCAAAGCGTCTGAGCGACACCTCTTGAATATAATTGCACTTACAGACATGGTTATTCGGCAATGGATTTTCTCTTTGAGTTGACGCTACCCACAGTGGATATAGACTGTAGTACCTCATCATTCCGTAGGTGGAGACTCTACCCACAGTGGATATAGACTGTAGTACCTCATCATTCGGTAGGTGGAGACTCTACCCACAGTGGATATACTGTAGTACCTCATCATTCGGTAGGTGGAGACATCTGTCCATCTGACCACGTTAATATGCATCCTTCGACGACATGACAAATCAAGACTGAACCTTCTAATAGATGCAAGGTCTATATTACCGGTAAGCTAGAGTTCGTACCATTCAATACAATAATTCAAAACAGGATACTAGATCACTCTGGAATGGCTACCCCTTATCATCAGAATTGATGAATTTTTGGCATCAAGGTTAGGTGTATTATACCGTGTATTCCTAAAGCTGACCAATTCTTCAAAGCCTTTCGATGCTCTAATCAAATTGTGTAACGCGTCACTTAATATGCACAGCTGCTGCGTCTGTATTGGCAATTTCGCTAAGCCTTATTGCAACTAGGTAGTAACTGAAACTAAGATCGAATAACTATAACTACAACTAAAAAATAATACTAACTCTAACTATATGGGCGACATTGGGCGTATACATATATATAGCCAGAAAAATTTTTCGGAGGGCTTTTTTACGATTTCGGGGGAGGGGTGTTCCATTGAAAATCGTCGCAAAAGTAAAGGTTTTTGTATTTTGCATGTAAAAGCCTATAAAAATTTGTCGGAAACTTATCCTGGGGGTTTGAACCCGTAAAACCACCCCTAAATACGCCCATGCCTAACTGTAACTATAATTGAAATGAAAAACCATTTACTATAACTGTAACTTTAACTAAAATGAAATTATGAAATTTGTAATGAGAATCACACTGAATGTAACGCATTTTGTATTCCTATCTCTCAAAAGTACTGATATTGCAGGCATGAGTGCATGGTGCAAAAGTTAGTAGGTTTCATCTGTCACCTAACAATGCTCAGATAACTTGAAAGTCACTACTAGTGGGTTCCATGGAGAATGTCTTGCATGCTTAGGCCTACTTCACAACGACCCTAACCACGTCCTTCAGACTTTGCTTCCTTCCCTCAATCCGTAGCAGCGGACATAACCTTCGAGTAGAACACATAACTTCTCATTACCTATTAAAGATCACCGTAACTATATTTCACGTATTCTTTATAACTATAATTTTGATCTTTGTTCTGTGACTGTCTCCAGAATACTCTGAACAATATACTGCCTGTTTAACAATGCATCTGTGTCAGATTAATTACCCCAAATAAACGAATTTTATTGATTGACTGATTGCTTAGTTCCTCGCTTAGAAATAGCACTCACTGAGCCAGCCATTATGATTATGACGTCATCTTATAAAATATCTATGACGTCGCTTGTTTTCATGGAGAATACAATACTGCGCTGCATGGTTGTCTCTCGAAACCACTAAAACGACTGTCTGAAAAGCTGCAGACGCTAATGTGTACAGAACGTACAGATACAGAACACTGCCTGTTGCTGCACATTCATTGGGGCAGAAAGGAGGAGCAATATTGCTTTCAAATGCCGTATACGTGGTCCACGCTAAGTATGCCTCTACTTATGTCAGATCACAGTTGAAATGTACCAATACCGAACACAATTCCAGAATGAGTCTTTCAAATTGTGTCTGCTAATACCAAACAAATGAATGAGTACTTGAAACTGCTGGCGTAGAGAGGAATCTTCTTAAATCTGGGAAGAAATTGATGCTCGCCTACTATAGCCTACGGACACATCATGAGGAAAGAAGAGAGATGCTTAGAGAAGGAGATTATTCAAGGAACAATACCAGGTTCACGTGCACGAGGAAGACCAAAAATGAATTGGATGGACAACATTAAAACATGGACTGAACTTTCAGTGGTGAAGCTTTTAAGGAAGGTTGTGAACAGACAACAAGGCAGAATGATTGTGCTTGAAGCGGCCAACCCTCGTTTTGAGGACGGCTGAGGATAGGATAGGATAGGATAGGATAGGATAGGATAGGATAGGATAGGATAGGATAGGATAGGATAGGATAGGATAGGATAGGATAGGATAGGATAGGATAGGATAGGATAGGATAGGATAGGATAGGATAGGATAGGATAGGAGAGGATCGGATAGGATAGGATAGGATAGGATAGGATAATACCAGACTTTACAGTTAAGTAGAGATTTGTTTTAGCCAATCAGGAAGTATGAAACCGGTTACAGACTGTCTCAAAGTGCATATTAAAGCGTTTTGTTCTAAGATTTTTTAATTAAGACGATACTCACTTACTTACTAACTCTTCTCAAAGGACAAATATGGATATCGAGTGGAATAATACATGAAGTCTCGGGCGATTAGACTTAAGCATGTGTCTGGCAATTTATTTATTCAACGGTCTCAAGATACATTATGTAAATGCATATAATTATGTTCAGGCCTTTGGAGAAGTAGCCAGAACGGACAGCAATGACCATCTAAAACGTCCTCTGAGGAATCGCCCATAGTGAGTACTGAGTTCGTACTTAACCATTGGGCCTTGGCCCTCCACCTTTAACCACATTCACCACCTCTTTTTTTCCCACGATCACCACTGTTCTCAGTGGATCATCGAATTGGGTGCCGAGTAGAACAGTACATGCAAAGTCAACTAGTGACTTTATTAGCATAAGCATGTAGTGTAGGCAATGATCAATAGGCGCACCCGTCTCAAAATACCCTCTGAGGACAACAACAACAATACAATAGCAACAACAACAACAACAACAATAATAATAATAATAATTAATAATAATAATAATAATAATAATAATACAAATAATAATAATAATACAAATAATAATAATAATACAAATAATAATAATAATAATAATAATACAAATAATAATAATAATAATAATAATAATAATAATAATAATAATAATAATAATAATAATAATAATACAAATAATAATAATAATACAAATAATAATAATAATAATAGTAATAATAATAATAATAATAATAATAATAATAATAATAATAATAATAATAATAATAATAGGGTGCATTTATAAAAAATAATAATAATAATAATAATGACGACAATTCATATGGCGCCGTAACACGCGTGACACAACGCCCATATAGTTGGGACTTCCCCTTGTGCCCACCACCTTAAACTACCACCACTGGCACCTCCACCACCACTATAAGTATACCACCACCAAAATCATCTCCGTTGCGACAAAACCATCTCTCCAGTCTCCATCACTGCCATCACCAAAACCATCTCTCCAGTCTCCATCACTGCCATCACCAAAACCACCTCCATCACTACCATCACCAGAAATACATACATCACTACCATAAGCAAAACTACCTCCACCTCCACCACTGCGCCCGTTAAAATAATGCACAAGCATTATTTATACTTCAGCGAAGTATAGTTTCGCGAGAGTCACTATTCTGTAGCTGCGTTGGTCGTTACTTACTGCGCTTCGAAATATTCTGTGTAACTTCTCTCAGCTTCCATCAGCCATGATTCAGGTCTGTGAACCATGTGGCGGCATCTAGCGAATACTTGAAAATTTTGCACTGATAAGTAACAACATAACTTCGGCGATAATATCTTGCGGCCCTCTAGCGAATATAGCATGACCTGCCTTAACGAAAAGCATACCACAGTATAACCTACCATGACAAAAGACTACCATAGTACAAGTTTTCGGCATGGTAGGTTGTACTGTACAACCTACCATGCCGAAAAGTCTACCTAGAATAATCTACCATGACAAAAAGCCTACCCTAGTATGACCTACCATGACGAAAGGCCTACCATAGTATCAAATGTTTAACCTACTATGACGATAAGCCTACCATAGTATAAACGAACAAGACGAAAATCGTAGCATACCATGACCTACCATGACGAAAATCGTAGGATAGTATACCCTACCATGACGGAAATGTAAGCCCTGCTTAAGTTGAAATTTAAGAGCATTGAAATTAATTATTTCTCTTATCCAACTTATGCAAATTATGGCAATTTCTTGATCACAATAGAATCGCATTACTGGCCATCCTATCGCAGTTGTCTCTGCCATGCTCATGCTCATCGTATACTCGTAATTGTAGTCATCATAATCATCCAGAATGGACATCATTATCAACATCTTCACCACCAACAACAATAAAATATCATCATCAAATATTAACATAATAATTATCAACACCGTCATCGAATCTCAGGATTACCATACCATGGTCCTCATGAACATCGTCGCTATCGTCATCATCATGATCGTGATCATAATCGTGATCGCGATAATCATGATCATGGTGATCATTACCACCGCCACCATCACCACCACTTCATATTTATTTCTCGTTCATTTATTCATTGTGTTTTTTTTCTTTTATTAGTCGTTAGTTCATTCTTTCAATGATACATAGCAAGATACATAGCGAGATAAAGAACATCATCATGAAACATACACAATAATTGATTGAACATTTCAAAGATCTTATAAGTTGAATCAAGACTGAAGAAGATGCAACACTTTGAACTGCACACTATAAGTCATCAGTAATTGTTCCTAAAATCCCTAAGTGCAACCGTAGAATGCATTTCAAATGTGTCACCGTATACCATAAAGTCTCGAAATCCAGCCATATGAAGTTCCTAAGTGTCACCGATGATAAGGCTTAATATGAGTGCCACATAAAGAACCTAAGTTCGACGGTATACTCTGAAGTCCTATTTTTGCAACCGTATCATAAAGGTTTTAGGTGCAATCGTATAAAAAGTCCCTAAGAGCCACTGTATCCTGAATTACCACCATGCCATTGTAGTTTATGGTCCGTTGTTTGTAATCCCACTAGCGACATCTCGCAACTCAGCTGTTCGTGAGTAGAAGCGCACATTGGGTGTACACTAACACTTCAATGAGGTACGAGAAGATTGAACAGCGAGGATAAGTCTCTCGTCCTTAATACTGAGGTCACGAATATAATGTTCCTATAAAGTTCCTATACAGTTCAAGACATCTCGTGGCTGAAAATCGTTGGAATAAAGTAAAAGTTAAGTTACATGTAACACGAAAAGATACCTCAAAGTTACATTTCTGTATATAGTAATGAAAGCTATATCTTAACAGTAAATTGTTGGAATGAAGATTGAATAAAAGTTAGCACGAACGAGACCTCAAAGTTACTCTGATACGTTAGCAAATTACAGCTTTGCTACATTTTACATTGATATTTTAGCAAATGAAAGCTTGGCGGCAAATTGTCGGAATGAAGGTTGAATAAAACTTAGGTTAACACGAATAGGTTAACACAAATAGAGGTTTAAAAGTTACATTTGATAGACCTACATTAGCAAATGAAAGATATCTCTTGGCTGCAAATTGTTGGAATGAATGATGAATAAAGGTTAACACGAATAGAGGCCTCAAAGTAATATTGATACATTTGCAAATTATACCTCTGGACAGAAAACTGTTGGAATGAACGCTGAATAAAGTTAGGTTAACAACACGATCAGAGACTTCAAAGTTACAATGATACACTAACAAATGAAAGCTATCTCTTAACAACAAATTGTGGAATGAAATATCACTGCAGTCTTAAAGCCGTGGACCGACCAGACCAGTCTCTTAGCTTTGTCGGTGCATGTCGTTTAGTATACAGTGTCGTGTTCCCATATCATTAATAGTACACAAAACCTCAAAGTATAAATAGATAAGCTAATTTAAAAATTAATGTAATAGGCTTACTACTTCATACTACTTGACTTTCTTCATACTTTTAACCAATCTCTTTGTATCCACTTTTATGTTTAAAATTTAAAATCTATAATAAGTGCAAATTGAAGATATCATAAAATAAGTACCACTAATTCGACTTCCCACCACAGCATAATAAACTTTTCATTCCCTCCAAATGACTGCACCGAAGGGCCCTTTACCGTGCCATCTCGCCCTTCTCTGTTGTCCACGGACACCTCGTTTGAGACATAACACTGACCGCACTCTGCCTTTTGACCTGACCTCGAATAAACGTGACGTCCGACAATTGTGACGCACTATGCACTTTGACATGTCCTCAAATAAACGCGACGTCAGAGTACTCGGCAGTCCAGCTCTTGACGTATATCGGTCGTTCGTTGGCGCTCATGTTCTCGTTCGCACTCTTCGGACTGGAAGACGACGCCAGGATTATTGCCTACTTGGGTATTCCACAACAAATCCTGAATGACGGTTTGGCATTCCTCTTCCGAGAAGTCCGGCGTCCAGAAACGATCCTCCTCCACTTCCTCCTCCCACGGCTTTTTAAGTCCTTCAGCTTCTCCTCCTCTTTCTCCTCTTCCTCCTCCTAATCCGTATCTTATTCCTCCTCTTACTTCAGCGCATTCTGCTCCTCCTTCTCTCCTCCTTCTCTCCTCCTCCATTTTCATATTGTCCTCTTCTACCACTCTTTCTCTTCCGATTCTCTTCTCTTCAATCCAAGGAGAATGTTGAGAAGATGTTCTCTTCCTTCGCTTCCTCCTCCTTCTCCTCCATCTCCTGCTCCTCCTTTAGCTTCTCCTCTTCTACCTGCTCTTCATTTAGTTTCGCATCTTCTTTCTCCTCCTCATTCTCCTCTTCCTAAATCTCCTTCTCCGTTTCCTCCTCTTCATTCTCCTCTTGTACCTCCTATTCCTATATAACTCTCCTCCATCAACCCACCCTCTCTTCCTCCCAGTCTTCCTTTTCCTTCTCTTTTCTTTACACCATCCTCCTCTCAAAGTCACCATCCTCTCCTTCATTCTGCTGTTTTTCTTCTCTATTTCACGCCATTATCTTATCACAATCCTCCTCTCCTTCATTACTCCTCCTCTCTTTCAAACCATCCTTCTTCCTCATCTTCCTCATTCTTCCTCCCATTCCTGCTCCCCTACCTCCTCTTCATCTTCCTCCTCTTCTCCTCTTCCTCCTCCGCTTCCTTCTCCTCATCTTCCTTCTCATCTTCCCGACCTCGCCTTTCTGCTCCCTTTCCTCCTCCTCGCCTTCCCTTCCCCTTTCTTCCTCTTCCTCCTCCACTTCCTTCTCATAATCCACCTCGTCTTTCTCCTCGCCTTTCCTCCTCCTCGTCTTCCTTTTCCCCTTCCTGCCTCTTCCTCCTCATCGTCCTCCTCATATTCCACCTCCCCCTTCCTCCTCAACTTCCTCCTCCTCGCCTTTCCTCTCCCTCTCCCATTCCTCCTCCTTCCTCACCGCCGTAACTGACGCACCAAATTGATTGCCTCCGAGTCAGTCCAGGCGCCGGGATCGGAGAAGCGAAAACACAGCCACACAGACAAACGCACAGACACAGACCGACACAGAGAGAGATAGAAAGAGAGACGCAACGATGGAAGAGCCCGTCTTAAACGTCGGCGTGTCGCAGAGGGGGGGACCGTGGATCCGTCCCCTCCAATGGCCTTCCGTCTCATCGGTATGTAGACAAGAGCGCGTGACCTCTATGTCATTTCCGGTGGATAAACGGACAGAACAATCGGAATAGAAACACAAATGGAACCAGCGTCGGAGACTGCCTCCCCGTCAGAGGCCGAGGAACCAGCGCAAGTGCCGGTAAATCAGGAACTGCTCGCTCTGTTGTCAACCGCTCTTGGCTCAGCGTAGGATCATCCGAGAAAATTCTACAAGTCCAGAAGAACAAGACCATCGTGTTATTATACAGCTGCACAGCGATATCATCAAAAGTTTGCAAATATGTAGGCCTATATGAGAATTTATATAGCGCCTCTTCTTCGAATCATTTGACTGGGTTCAACGTAGAAATATCCGAAGAAAGTCAACAAGTGTATAACACGACTGCGATTGTGAGCAAGCAAGTAAGTAGGTAAGGAAGCAAGTAATCTTAAAGTAGGTGAGTGAGTGAGTGAGTGAGTGAGTGAGTGAGTGAGTGAGTGAGTGAGTGAGTGAGTGAGTGAGTGGGTGAGTGAGTGAGTGGGTGAGTGAGTGAGTGAGTGAGTGAGTGAGTGAGTGATTGAGTGAACGAGTGAATGAACAGATGAGTGAACAAGTAAGGCCGCTAATCAAAATATTATGTCCTACAATTAATAGTACAGCGAACTACAGTTAACCACAGCCTCCCTTGCATTACGACACGATGTTGCTTAATGCATTCGACACAGGCGCTACAGAAGTCATAAAGCGCAAGTACAAATTATAATTACATCATATAATATATATAGAAAAATGACGATGAACGTGTCAAATGGTTCAATTTACACCAGTGAACGCAGTGTCTTCTCGGATATCGATATCCCCGTGTATCTCAATTTACATGAGAAAATAAGTAATTAAGCGAGTAGCATTTTTTACATTGGAAAGACAAAAAACACATACAGTACAGACATAGAACAGAATAAAAACATAGTTAATTCAAATAATAGGCATCGGGTCGCCTCAGCCGCTGTCAGACGTTGGCAGTAATTGAAAGTATACGTAATTGAAATTACATAATTTGTATTATGTAATTTGAAATTCAATTACATGTCCCAAAGTAATTTCTAATTTAATTACATTTTCCGACTAATAAGTTCCCCATCCCTGACAGCTGCTGTCAAGTTGTCAAATCATATTTCAGAGATTTCCAATATGCGCTGTGTATATAGACACATCTAATCCAGATGAGACATTTAAGTAGCGCAATAACTTGTTTACCGACGGATTATGGATGGATGTTTATATAGCTGCAGTTCAAAGTCTCCCCGGAGTATATTATAAGCAGGGATGCGCTTCCATCAATTCCTGCTTTACACTGCTTATTGGAAAGCTTCTTGAGATTTGTTTTGGTGCGACAAATGGTCGACTGTTTAATTCCTGTCGACGTCAGTTGTTTTCGATGGCAGTCGTAAATATCTCTCTCTTTCTGATTGCTTCGTAGACAGAAACACGACCAGTGCGACTATTAAGCAACTGATGGACAAAATGGACGAGAACAGTAATTGCTCTCGTCGTTGGCTTTCGATTTCTTTGCTCGACTGAGGTAAACAGTAACTGCTGTCACCCATATCTCCCCTCTCGGTTATTTCTGTCTATCTGTCTGTCTGTATATATGTATGCATGTATGTATGTATGTATGTACGTACGTATGTATGTATGCATGCATGCATGCATGTATGAAATTGTATGTATGTATGTATGTATGTATGTATTAGGGGTCTGCGGGTAGAGCGTTTTTGCTACCCGACCCGTACCCGTAACCCAGAAACGTTACCCGTACCCGTACCCGACCCGTGCTCAAAATTGCTACCCGATCCGACCCGTACCCGCGGGTATACCCGTACCCGTAAAGTACCCGCCATTTATTAGTTCACCTTTCCATATTTCCAGTATACCAGGTTAATGGGCTCAATAGCTATTATGTAGTCGTAATAATAATTGGCTGATATTGGTGGTGATGATGATGATGATTATGATGATAATAATAATAATTATAATAATAATAATAATTTTTGCAATCCTGAGGGATCATATGTACCTCGGGGGAAAAAAATAATAATATTAATAATAAGTAGTAGTAATGGTGGTGGTGGTGGTGGTTTTGGTTTTTGTGTAGCAGTAGTAGTGGAAACAAGGCACTTTGTAACTGTAATTTGAGCATCTATCAATGAATGTCAAGCTCACTAAGGCGCACGGACATAGGTCAGCACAAGCATAATGGTAGGCCTACTTAAACAGAATACCACAAGTTATAGTAAGTCTTTGAAGGTGCAAGACTCAATATTATATGTAACCCCAAAATTTCACGTCGGTACGGGTAAAACCGGGTATACCCGTACCCGTAATGCTCCAACCCGTACCCGACCCGACCCGTGAAATGCCTACCCGACCCGTACCCGACCCGCGGGTACGGGTCGGGTACGGGTAAACCCGCGGGTACGCGGGTATACCCGCAGACCCCTAGTATGTATGTATGTATGTATGTATGTAGCCTATGTAGTATGTAAGTAAGTAAGTAAGTAAGTAAGTATTTCCTTTATTGAGAAGCACTAGCAAACGCACAGCACTGTACATAGCAAGATTAATACATTCAAACAAATAAACAAAAATTTATATATACAACCATAGAATTGAATGAGAGGCTTTATTGTACAGAGGAAGAAGAGCTAGAGCTAGTCATAGGGGAAAATGAAAATGTACGTATGTATATGGGTAAGTATGTATGTATGTATTCATGTATGTATGTACATACACGCGGATATGCGTAAGTAAGTATGTATGTATGTATGTATGTGTTCATGTGTGTATATACATGTGATTGGAAATGTTTGTATGTATGCAAGTATGTATGCACGTATGCACTATGTATGAGTTTATATGCATTATACATGAGTATGTGTAAATGCTTTAGTAGGGTAGGGTATCTGATTATATGTGGTTACATTTTGAAATATGCATCCATGTATCATATGTTAGTATGTATGTATGCTACGTGGGTATATACATGGGTATGCATAGATATATGTATGCATGCATGTATTGTGTATTTATCTGGTCACCTATTATACCGTCTTTCCGAGTCCCCTCTGATGCGAACCTTCATAGTTGATGGCTCCATCCCCGTCGATGTCAGCCTCCGAAAGCATCTCATTGAACTCTTCCTCCGTCAGTTTCTCTCCGAGGTTCGTCATCACGTATCGCAGTTCGTCGGCGCTTATCAGTCCGCTTCCGTCCTTGTCGAAGATCCGGAACGCCTCGCGGATGTCCGACTGGAGGTCCTCCTCCACGAACTTACGAGCCATCAGACGCAGGAACTCCAGGAAGTCCACTGTTCCATTTCCTGGAATGCAAAGACCAATATATTATAACATGACACGACAGAACATATCATAACATGACATAATGTGACATAACATGGCACTGCGTAGAACAATGTGAAATAGCGTAGGCTGCTGCGTAGCATAACATGACATAACGTGACATAACATGGCACTGCGTAGAACAATGTGAAATAGCGTAACATACATGACAGAGCATATCATAACATGACAGAGCATATCATAACATGACAGAGCATATTATGACACGACAGAGCATATCATAACATGACAGAGCATATCATAACAAGACAGAGCATATTATGACATGACAGAGCATATCATAACAAGACAGAGCATATTATGACATGACAGAGCATATCATAACATGACAGAGCATATTATGACATGACAGAGCATATCATAACATGACAGAGCGTATCATAACATGACAGAGCATATTATGACATGACAGAGCATATCATAACATGACAGAGCATATTATGACATGACAGAGCATATTATGACATGACAGAGCATATTATGGCATGACGTAGCATAGCATAAAATGACAAAGCATATCATGACATGACAGGGCATACCATAACAAGACATAACGTAGCAAGACATGACAGAGCATGACACAACATAGCATAACATGGCATAATAATAACATCACATGACACAACAATGAACGGCAAACATTATTTCCGAGGTAATTTCTATCATCCATCCATCCATTAACCTATTCATCCAATCATCCATCCATCTATCTATCCAGCCATCCACCTATCCATCCATTCATCCATTCATAAATCGATAAATCTTCCTCTCTCGTACTTGCTGTCCAGCCGTCTTGCTCTCTTCCTGTGCTGTGCAAGTCCTTCAGCTCTGATCAATTCGAGACTTCAACGATTCCCTGCCATTATTATTCAGACTTCTGCTGACTTGAGCATCTACTTAACCGACGACAAATGGCCGACATTAGTCTCCGGCGATGCGATGATTAGTCTGTCTGAAAGTCTTTGTGTGTGTCTGTGCGTGTATGCATGCGTGTATGTGTCATTGTGTTTATATGAGTGCGAATCTGTGTCTGTGTGCACGTCCTTGTGTCTGTCTGCATGTCTGTCCGTCTGTGTGTTTGTTAGTCTGCCTGACAGTCTATGTGTGTATATCTGTGTGTCTGTGTGTTTCTGTCTGTGTCTGTCTGTGTATTTGTCCGTGTGTGTCTGTCTGTGTCTGTCTGCCTGTTTCTGTCTGTGTGTCTGTCTGTGTGTCTGTCTGCGTCTGTCTGTGTGTCTGTCTGTGTATCCGTCTGTGTGTCTGTCTGTGTATCCGTCTGTGTGTCTTTCTGTGTTTCTGTCTGTCTGTGTGTCTGTCTGTGTGTCTGTCTGCGTCTGTCTGTGTGTCTGCCTGTGTTTGTCTTTGTGTCTGTCTTTGTGTATGTCTGTATCTATCTATCTGTCTTTCTGTCCGTCCATCCGTCCGTCCGTCCGTCCTTCTGCCTGTGTGTCTGTCTGTCTGTCAGCATATTACATAACATCCAATCCCATCACATCATAATTTTTTATAACATCACGCCGCGGCTGGTCCACACGAAACGTCACATGAAATCTGTCCAGAATAAACCAAACGATAAGTCGCAAATCAGACAGATCAGAGGTGGGCGGACAAGAAACATATTCGTCACGAGAACACATTGCACTGATGTTGCCAATCGCAGCATTCCAGCTTCTTCCCTCTCCCATTTCACGGTCCTTTTGGTCCGTCCACGTGGGAGGACAGACTTATCTCCCAAACGTGCTTTAAATCATTCCGAAAATGAAGACGATGCATCTTGTTTGCCATACGTATAAATGCACAGTCAGTGCCGTCTGTTTATCTTCGCATTCGGCTGCAGACCCCCTCTAGCCATGAAATTACACAAGTTATTCGTTCGTTCGTTCATTCATCCGTTCTTTCGTTCATTCGTTCAGTTGTTCGTTAATATAGTCATTCATTCACGCAATTATTCTTTCGTTCTTTCAATCCTGCATTTCTGCATGTATGATGTATGTATGATGTATGTATGTATGTATGTATGTATGTATGTATATATGTATGTATGTATGTATATACTGTATGTATGTATATATGTATGCATATGTATGTATGTATGTATGTATGTATGTATGTATGTATGTATGTATGTATGTATGTATGTATGTATGTATGTGTGTATGTATGTATGTATGTATGTATGTATGTATGTATGTATGTATGTAGCCTATGTGGGTATGCATGTATCTATGTAACTATGTATGTATGTATGTATGTATGTATGTATGTATGTATGTATGTATGTATGTATGTATGTATGTATGTATGTATGTATGTATGTATGTATGTATGTATGCATGCATGTATGTGTGTATGTTTGTATATACTGTATGTAAGTAAGTTTCTGTGTATGTGTGTATGTATTGTTTGGATGGTTATATATATCTTTCGTATATGGACTGTGACAGAAATTGTGGGGGCTGTGCAGTGGTTTAATCCGAGTGCCCGAAGGCATCAGCTGCGTCCAATAAACTTGACAAAGAATTGAGTCCAGAGGGAACCATATGTCGGCTCCCCACCTCAATATATCATATATGTATACATATTTATATACATATTTATATATATATTCATGTTATGCTCTCCATAAATCATGTCTATATTATATATATACGTATATATATTATATATATATATTTATATATTTATATATATTCATGTCATATTATTACGGATAGAGGTTTATATATCGACGAAGTCCCTAAAAGTGATGTTATAATCCAGTTCCCGGAATAGACGCCTACAGAAACCAAACACAGACTTGCACAGACGAACATACATACATAGAACCAAATACAAATATATGTAATATGATATGAAATATGTACATTTTGTATATACAGAAGTTGATAAACATCTAGTCTAATAATAAACCATAAACAACATATATAATGTAGACCTAAGAGACAATGGAAAGAAAGGAAGGAACGAGGAAAGGAATGGGGGATGGTGGGGGAGGAGCGCCTATGGTGCACGGTGGCGCAATATAAATTTTCCTAATAAAGACATACATACGTAAAAAACAGAAAGACAGGACGGGCGAAGAGATGACATGCAGACGGATGGACTAAGAGATAGGCAATGAGAAAGAAAAAGAAATGGACATTGGACATGGAATGGTACAACTAAAAACATGCATATACGATATATATATATATATATATATATATGTACGTGTATGTCTATATATATATAAATATATATATGTATATATATATGCATCACGGTGCAGTATTTTAAAAATTACATGTAATAACAGGATTTGATAAATAAAATCTAATAATATGCCTATTACGTATAAATATATCTACGGAACAGAATATACTTTATAGACGACATGTATGTGTCGTGTTTGATGTGACGTCGGTCGGTCAAATAGGTAGAACGGAGCACAGAGAGAGAGAGAGAAAGAGAGAGAGAGAGAGAGAGAGAGAGAGAGAGAGAGAGAGAGAGAGAGAGACAGAGACAGAGACAGAGACAGAGACAGAGACAGAGACAGAGACAGAGACAGAGACAGAGACAGAGACAGAGACAGAGACAGAGACAGAGACAGAGACAGAGACAGAGAGAGAGAGAGAGAGAGAGAGCGCGCGCTTGAAAGCCGGCTAATTGGATTTCCGCTTTCATCGCATCACGTGCTCTCTGCAGTGCTCTCTGCAGTTGCTGAAGCTGTTGACGACGTTGACCAGGCTCAGCAGCCGTCGATCTGATCTCCTGTGTGGCTTCGCATGACGGAGGATGATGCGCTGGCTGTGATGTGCTTAAGATCCGAGCTATTGCATTCGGCTGGCGACATGCCATATTGGATCGGTTTATTCGACGGTCTGTCCGTCTGTCTGTCTTCGGAGTTAACCGGTTTGTCGGGTGATTTCATCGTCGTTTAATGGCTTCGTACTGGAAATTGGCATGGAGTGCGACGATGCACGGACTTCTATTGGCTGGCGGTCTGGACTGCGAGAGCGAGAGGTCGTCCGGAATTCAAATTCACTTCAATGGAGAATGATTAGAGTGTAATGTTATTATTTAGGGTCACTGTCTAACGACCAAGCATCAAGTGTTGACGCTGAGCAATTTGGAGCGGAGGACTTGCTCAAGGTTCCTAGCAGGGTGAAAATTGCGGAGGGGTTGGGGTTTCAAGATCAGCCCCTAGTCTTTTCTAGTACCCCATTGTTAAGTCTTCATTGCACACCCCAACTCCATGTGGATCAAGGTCTGACCCCAGTCTTTTTCTACGATTCTCATATTGGTCCATAGACTGTAACCTTCTTGGGGAGGGTCGAATCCGAACCCTATGCGTCACAAGGCGATCTCTTTACTAATCGGCCATCGTGTCCCACGATGTTTCGAAATGCTTGTCGCATTTACGACCACTTGCGTAACCAAACGTAAAATGAGTACACCGACTGCACACCGTCGGTGGGAAGGTCACGAGACGAGGGAGAGGTTGGCCACCCTCCATCATATGCGGAAGATGTGAAAAAAAATGAAAATTTTACCCATGACTGCCCAGGATGAGTTAACGTGAATGTTCTTCTTTCCACTCCTTACTTTCCTCTATCTGCTCCTCTCCTTTCCACTCTTCTTCGTCTTCTTCCTCTTTTTCATCCGCTTTCCCTCCTCCTCCTCGTCCTCTTCCGAAGAGGAGGAGGAGGGAAATCTCTCTTCTTTCTCCTTCACCTGTTCCTCGATCTCTTCTTTATCCTCCTCTTCTTCCTCTGCGTGTTTGTTTTCTTCATCTTCTTCTTGCACTTCTTCCTCCTCCTCTTCCTCCTTCTCTTCAGCTTCTTTTCTTCTTCTTACCGCTTCCTACTCCTCCTGCTTCATCTCCTGCTAGTTGACCTCAGCGTCACGTGATGGCTTTGCACCGGAAATGCGGGCAGTTTTATGCGAGGGTGTGGGTAGGATGGTGAAAATCTGACGAAACATTTTAAAAATGCATGAGATATGAACGCCACAAAAGCAATCTCTCTTATAAACACTCTCTTATAATAACCTCTGACCTATTTGATTCTTCGCAGTTACTGCCTCGGAACACGCAATACAGTGGACTCCATCGGAATGGAGTTTTCGGTGTCATCCCAAGATCGGACACTCATCAATTTATACAGCGCATATATAAAGACCTATAAATACACGAGTATAAAACAGTTTTATACAGCGTCTCTATGCAATATGCATGCGAATAAATCATATTTAGTATCCTTTACAGCGGATAGAAAATTGTTGTTTTCGAAGAACGACACAGCTGAAGTTTCGATATTAGTTCGTGAATCAGGGATTATAGCATGTCCTGTGTTAAGCGTGGACAGAAAATGACATAAACATCTGAAAAGGCGAAATTGGCAAAAATGTTTTTTCGATATTAAATATATTAAATATAAATAACGCAGTTAGGATGAGATGCAGTATGAAGGAAAAAACGAAGTGCATGGATGATCCAATAAGCGGGACTTTAGTTCATAATCTGAGATATTACTTCATGGATCGATAACTCAGAATATGTTGCTTTGTGTAACTACTCACAGAAAATTGTGAAATATTCAAATTATACAAATGCATCAATTTTATGTATAGAACTAAAGCAGACGCTTTGTATAGTGTGGGCGTCGAGTGAGACAGACAGACAGACAAGCAGACAGACAGACAGACAATATAGAGAGAGCAATATACTTAGAGAAGATACAGTCACGCAGTTGACGGTTATTTTAATAACCGAGGATTTCGCTCATTATCGGAGAGATAATGGATATTATAGACGCAACAGAGAAGAGCAGAGAAGTAAAGGGAACACGAGAAGAGAAGAGAAGATGAGCAAACCAGGAAGACAGCTAGAGAGAGAGCAAAAACAGAGACAAACACAATGAGATTGAGAGAGAGAGAGAGAGAGAGAGAGAGAGAGAGAGAGAGAGAGAGAGAGAGAGAGAGAGAGAGAGAGAGAGAGAGAGAGAGAGAGAGAGAGACAGAGAGAGAAAGAGACAGACAGACAGACAGACAGACAGTCAGACAGACAGACAGAGACAGACAGACAAACAGACAGAGACAGACAGAGACATAGAGACAGACAGAGACAGACAGAGACAGACAGAGACAGACAGAGATAGACAGACAGACAGAGACAGACAGAGACATAGAGAAAGACAGAGACAGACAGACAGACAGAGACAGAGACAGACAGAGACAGAGATAGACACGGACATAGACAGAAACAAACGCACATGACTTGAGACCTCAAAACCTCGGTCATTCGGCCTAAACCCGACAAACACGACAGAAGACACCTTATCTTCATCTTCCGAAAGCCCTTTAGTAACTCTGAGGACTCTGAATATGATGAGCTCCATGACCAATTAGTTCATCTCATAAAGGCCAAGAATAGCCTAAGATCGCGTTAATGGAAGGCAATGTTGGCCTTTGTAGGCCTACACTGGACATTCGACCCACAGACGAACATAATGTCACTGTGCAACTGTCAATATAATTACTTCATCGCCTACTTCATTTCGTTTCCCTGTCGGGCGATTTCTAGGACGTCCGGTTGACTCGTTAGGACTGAGTCTATATGCATATACATACATAATGTATATACATAATATATATATATTATGCAGGTAAACATATAAGACATAATTATATACTTGCATATAGGTATAATTATTACATATTATGTAATATGAAGATTGACAAAGAGCAAGTTCTTGTAAACTGAAAGAACGCATATTCGCATTGATATAATTATGTTTGTATGTATGTATTTATGTATGTATGTATGTATGTATGTCATTTGACCTTCCGGTGACCCGGCTCGTGACGACCTTATGACCTTACCGTCAAGGTCAACTTGGTCGATGATCCGAAGGAGTTCCGTTTCCGTAGGGTTTTCGCCAAGTGACCTCATGACCTCCCCGAGTTCCTTGGCTGTTATCACGCCATCTCGATTCTTGTCATAAGCGGCAAAGGCTTCTCGAAATTCTGATAATAAAGCAAAACGAGAGAATCAGTGCCGATAAAAAAGGAACCAATCTCAAGGTGAAGGAGGAATGAGAAGGAGAAGAGGAAGAAAGAGAAGGAGAAGGAGAAGGAGGAGAAGGAGGAGAAGGAAAAGGTAAAGGAGAAGAAGGAGCAGGAGCAGGAGCAGAAGGAGGAGAAGAAGGAGGAGGAGGAGAAGGAGGAGAAGGAGAAGGAGAAGAAGGAGAAGGAGAAGGAGGGGAAGGAGGAGAAGGAGAAGGAAAAGGAGGAGAATGAGGAGGAGGAGAAGAAGAAGAAGAAGAAGGAGAAGGAGGAGGAGGAGAAGGAGGAGGAGGAGAAGGAGGAAGAGGACGGGGAAGAGGAAGAGGAAGAGGAAGAGGAAGAAGAATCATGACATTGGACGAAACCATTTTGGGCTTTACATCTCTCTGTAAGGTTCGGGATTTTGAACATGATCCCTCTTATCGGATATGTCGTTCTGAGGTCTATAATTTACTGTTAGGTCAACCGTTTTCATTTCAGCCTTAAATTGCATTGTTTGATCAGAAATGTTGAACGTGATATCTCTATTGGATCTGCTATTTTGAAATACACTGGTAGATCAGCCGCTTCCTATTATATTGTCCAGCCGCCATTTTGGGCACGATTATATAAATGCAATCACAGCCATTCAGAAATGGTCTATTGAGACAGTTACTATGTAGGGACCCCGAGCAAGTCATTCACTGACAGTTGCTCAAAAAGTATTTGAAACTCATGTGACGGTGACTGAAATAGTTGTGAAAGTATACTGCATCTTCCGATATTTGTGTAAGTTGCCAGTCTCATATTGGACATTTGCAAATTTTATTGTACATTAGGTCCGAATTCTTCAGGGGGCAACGTACCCACTGAACTTTCTCTCTGTGTGCAATTCGCACCCAAGGCTCCCATAGAGTCGGCGCCAATTTTTCTTCTTCATCTTCTCCATTTTTCTTCTTATTCTTCACATGCTAGGATTAAGCAGATTAGAATTTAATACTGCGTAACTGACCACGCAATGTATTCGTACAAATCGCCATAGTTCACGTCTATCTCTTTTTTATATTCTTTATTGAAACAATCCGGTTGACAAACCGCAACCGGTTACAGTGTAGGCCTACAGTTACGCAATTGAATCAATTCACAAGACACAAATGACAGAAGACATAAATCTTGACTAGGCCTACTAACGGAACAGACAGCCTGCAATACACTTACAATCTTATACCATGGTTCGCGTATAAATAACCTTGCCAGCCTAATGCGATTTGATCGTTTTCCATCATCGACGCGTCCTCTACAGTTTAATTTGGCCATTAGCCAGAGGCCGTTCCAGAGAAACCTAGCTCCGACGGATTTACGGTGCCTTGGCTCATCTCTCGCATCCTCGCTACTCGGTCGTAAAATATATCAACGGTCGGCGCAAGGATACATTATCGGCTGGGGACGAATGACGTCATACAACGGACAGCCAATCGCGCACAACAGCGGAGTCCAGCAAGTATGTCGGCATCTTACGATCGAAATGGAAAGTGAAGACATGACATCGAAACTCGATTGTATCGTATTGTTCTGAATTCCATGGTATTTTCAAGATTAAGTCAAAGCGCTGAACAATATCCGAGCTATTGCGTTGAATTGTGTTGTATTGTATTGTATTTTCCTGTCTCCACTTAACCTTCTGTCGTGACTGTCTTCCATTTTCTCTTTCTTCGTAGTCTTTTCTTGTGTCGCAAAATCTCCATGTCTCTTGTGCGTTGTCGATTGCGGCTTTAATTCACTTGCTCTCTTGCTCTCTTGCTCTCTCTGTCTGTCTCTCTGTCTCTCTGTCTCTCTACCCTCTCTATTATTGTTATTAAGGTCTCTCAGAAATGCGAATCGGAGACGCGGTTAGTCAGTCGCCAGGTGAAGTGCTTTTAGATATCCAAATTCTTGAAAGCCGATGCGAAATAGTATACACTTTGAGGCGTTTCTTAAATCAACTTCGGTCAAACATTGGTATTATGGTCAGTTCCATTCCTTAGACTCTAAGGCGGCAAAATGGAGTGCACGAGAGTACACGACAGTGCTACACCGAGGCTCAACCGGCACACCCATACCCGAAATCCCATATCCCTCCCTTCCTTCCTCCATCCTCCCTACTCTCTCCCTCCCTCTGCATGTATGTCTGTCTCTCTCTGTCTCTTTTTCTCTTTGTCTCTCTGT
>JACEVL010002427.1:90000-110000 GCA_020284085.1 Aporrectodea caliginosa
CTAGTCTCCTCCAGTTCCTGATCGGCCGCAATCGCCGCATGCGACGGGGGAGCAGGATGGACCCGTTCCCTACCACTCGACCTTCGACGGGTCTCTCGGCCCCACGGGAACCCACAGTGGAACCCAATCCTCTGCATCCCGGCCGCGAAGTTCCCCGCCATCTCCTGGAAGAGCTTCGGCACGGGCGGTGAGCCGTAGCGGGGCGGTGGCGTCGGCAGCACTCGCCGGGCCCGGTCCCGCCCCATCTGTGCCGTCGGCTGGTGACCGGGCCGTGCCGGGCAGCGGTCCATGTCGTCCGGGACCCGTTCACTGTCGCGGTCTGAGCCGCTTGGAGAACCGGCGCGAAGACCCATCTGGATAAGAACCATTCTCTCTCAGGCGGCGCTGGACAGAGGAAGTGACGCAGTCAATGTCAGATCAGGGCTTCCGGTGGCAGTTCGGAGTATGGCGTGCCGCTCGCGTCATAATTCATCGGCGCTGGTGACGTGTTCGTCGCTTAGGTGAGAGGAGGTTCGTTGACTGGCTCGTCGGCTGCGAGGGAGACCGCGGACGCTCAGACGGTAATTCAATTTCGTACCAGTGTCTTCCATCATGTGGTCACCTCAACGAGCGCTATGACAGAAAACAAGGGATGCGTAGGAGGAGGATAATGCTTCACGCATTGGTTGCTGCTGCTGCTGCTGCTGCATACATAATCGTCGTCGTCGTCATCATCATCATCATCATCATCATCATCATCATCATCATCATCATCATCATCATCATCATCATCATCATCATCATCATCATCATCATCATCATCATCATCATCAGTAGAAGCAGCAGCATCAGCAGCATCAGCATCATTGGCATCATCCATCATGATCCTTCATCACCCATCATCATCCATTTCATTATTTTAATCTTAATTATCATTACTGTTATAACTGCTACTGGTTCTGCTGCTGCTAACTACTGCTACTACTGCTGCTACTGCTACTGCTGCTGCTGCTGCTGCTACTACTACTACTAATACTACTACTACTACTACTGCTGCTGCTGCTGCTACTACTGTTGTTGTTGTTGTTGCTGCTGTTATTATTTAATAATATAATTAAAACCCCACTAATTAGAACTGTAATATTGATTTAAAACCATTAGCATACGCTAAAATAATTGTCTGCAGCGCCATCTATGTAGGAAGGAGCGGATGGAACATTCTGCGCCAATTCTGATGGAAAATTATTACTATACAATTAACTATAATATTGAAACAATTATTTTGATCACAGTGTAGATTTTATTATTAATTTTTCTAATAGTACTTCTACTATTAATAGTCATTGTCTATAATTATTTTAAGTGGTATCGACGGGGAGTAATTTCCGCAGGATGTTCAGTCAACTGCAATCCCAGTCAATTATTTAATTAATCCGTAAAATTGATGCAGAATAAATCAATCGTCGCTTATTCTAAAGTCGAATTTCACAGTCGAATTGCCCAGGTAAATGTCTAAAGACTGCAATGACAAATTAGTCTTTGGAGAAGTATAATACTATGTCGGTGCATCAGCAAGATGGAGCTGCACGACAAGGTTGGCTTTATTCGTCTTCTATATTGCGTGAAAGTAATCACTGGAAACGCCCACTGAAAGCGCGTCGGAAGAGCTTTAGATTCGGAGACAGCTTTAGAATCAATCACGTAATGATAGTTCGCAGAGAATTCCGAAATTATCCACGGAGGAGCGTTCACGAATAATTCACCAGAAAACAGCCATAAAATCATTTATCTGGAGTTCCGGAATTATTCAGCAGAATAGATTCCCGGAAACATTTAGAGGAATACCGTTTTTAGAAATAGTCAGTGGAATAGAATTCCAGAATTATTCAGCGGAAGAGAGTAGTAGAATCATCAACGTAGATTTTCAGAATCCTTCACTTAGAATTTCATATCGGCCTATTATTCACTTAAAGAGCGCTCCAGGATCATCACAGCCCCAATGCAGCGCCACTGTGAGTTAATTAAAGCGCGTTTTATTAAGAGTCTTGCTAAATTCATACATTCAGGAAGAGAGGTCCAGAATCTTTACCTGGAATGTTAGTATTAGGCTATTCAGAGGAGTAGATTTACCGAAACATCCATCTGAACCAGAACCTTTTAGTGATAGAGAGTTTCAGAATTCTTAACTGTACTCGTGCAGACACTTAATGTGTATCAATTTTGATTATTAGTAAACTTATTAAGACCATGGTAATTATATAGCCAGTTGCTATTATTTTTATGTGCATGTGTAACCCTGTCAGGGGAACTTTGTTCTCAAGGGTCTTCTTGTCAATCAGCAAATGTTTTGAACTTGACTGTTATGTTATTTTGTGCTACAAGGCACACTACAATTTATGGTTATATTTAAGTGGAGATTTATTAACTGAAGGATAACGCCGTCATCTTTCGTGTTTACTCGTAAGAAGAAGAAGAAGAAGATAAGAGATAAGTCCTTTTAGCTTGCCCTGAGGCAGCCTTGGGTATGAAATGCTTGCGACTTCATTTTCTTAGCCTCAGCATAAGAGGGCGGATGGCACTTGCCGGTCCTCTCCTTCGCCGTCTCATCTTCATCCCGACAGTGTACGCTCAGTGTACTCATTATAGCTGAGTGTTGGCTAAGGGTAAAATATTCAGGCTTCCTCCATCACACAACTTCACAACTTCACCCCTATTGCTTTTAAATTACTGAGAATTCACCAGAAGCATGTTTCAAAATCATTCACCGTAACAGAATCTTAGAATGTCCAAAAATATCGTCCGTTCTTTTCTGTGTCGCTATAGAGAGCAACGACTACAATCGCAAAACATCCTACATTTGTAGTCTTTGTTTAACGACGATGTGTCTCAACAAAGATTATCATCGTTGCCCTCCTCCTTTATCCAGGATTTGGACTGGCGCTATACCAGAGTAAGATCTGTGGCAGAGTTATTACCTGTTTAATGGTTGGTTATAGTTACTGTCTAACGACACTGTGCCATAACAAAGATGATAAACGTCGCCCTCCTCCTTTAAGCAGGCTGGACTGGCACTACCAGGTTACGGGCAACGGCGATGTTCAAAACCACGTTGTACAGCGCTACACCGTATTTAACACTCGAAGCAAAATCGGAATATCGGGATCATCCATTCAAAATCTTCGGATAAATCCCTTGCTAATTTGGCCGAGTCTTTGGACAAGCCCAACGTTCAGTCTTCTCTAATTAGCCCTCTGAGCCCGACACCGATATTTGACTGATGACACCGAGGAAGTGGAGAGTTAGATGGCAAACAAATGCGATGTCTGGCTGTTTGATTGGCTGGATCATCTATGCTGTGGACGTTCTTCTCTTGTTGCCTTTAAGTCTGCCTTCTTCCCGCTAAGCCTGGCTATTGATGATGCACGTCCGAAATGTCGACGATGGTAATGCCTCAGCTCTGTCAACGCCTGCTCTCAATGCGAGTAGCTCAACCGAATCACTGAAGAAATGCCGCGGTTATCCATAACATCTACTTAAGCCGTTCTTCTCTTCTTATTTTATCATTTCTATAAAATATAATATTAATGATGATTATTATTATTAGTACTGCTTTTATTGCTGCTGTCATTGCTACTATTATTATTGCTGATGTTATTATTGCTGCTGGTATTATTGTTGCTGTTATTATTGTTGCTGTTATTATTGCTGTTGTTATTATTGCTGTTGTTATTATTGCTGTTGTTATTATTGCTGTTGTTATTATTGCTGTTGTTATTATTGCTGCTGTTATTATTACTGCTGTTATTATTGCTGCTGTTATTATTACTGCTGTTATTATTGTTGCTGTTGCTGTTATTGCTGTTATTATTGCTACTGTTATTATTGCTGCTGTTGTTATTGCTGCTGTTATTATTGTTGCTGTTATTATTGTTGCTGTTATTATTGCTGTTGTTATTATTGCTGTTGTTATTATTGCTGTTGTTATTATTGCTGCTGTTATTATTACTGCTGTTATTATTGCTGCTGTTATTATTACTGCTGTTATTATTGTTGCTGTTGCTGTTATTGCTGTTATTATTGCTGCTGTTATTATTGCTGCTGTTGTTATTGCTGCTGTTGTTATTGCTGCTGTTATTATTACTGCTGTTATTATTGTTGCTGTTGCTGTTATTGCTGTTATTATTGCTGCTGTTATTATTGCTGCTGTTATTATTGCTGCTGTTGTTATTGCTGCTGTTATTATTGCTGCTGGTATTATTGCTGCTGTTATTATTGCTGCTGTTATTATTGCTGCTGTTATTATTGTTGCTGTTGCTGTTATTGCTGTTATTATTGCTGCTGTTATTATTGCTGCTGTTGTTATTGCTGCTGTTATTATTGCTGCTGTTATTATTGCTGCTGTTATTATTGCTGCTGTTGTTATTGCTGCTGTTATTTTTGCTGCTGTTAATATTGCTGCTGTTAATATTGCTGCTGTTATTATTGCTGCTGTTATTATTGCTACTGTTATTGTTGTTGTCATTATTGTTGTGGTCATTATCACTGTTCCTATTTATCGTTACTATTGTTATTACTATTATTGGCATTGTTGTTATTATTGTTGCTATTGTTGCTATTATTCTTGCTAATATTGTAATTATTATTATTGTTGCTATTAATGTCATTATTGTTATACGTGTTCGATCATGAATTTTGATTGACAGTTGCCACAAATGCAAGAAATGATATGCGTGTATGAAGTAATAAAATTCAGGGTGTGATTTCTGCAGAGTACACTACACGGTATACCCATTTGGTTAGAGCGTTTGCCTTATAACGCGGAATGTGCAGGTTCCAATCCCCTCTGAGACGGTTACAATATGAGCATACGTTGGGAAGTGTTGTTGGTTGTGGTGACTGGGGTCAAAGGTTCTTCGGCGCCTGCTGGAGTGTTGGAAAAATTATGAACAGTCTCAGATCTGATCTCGGGTTCAATTACTCGCCAGATGGTCGCGATATTGATTGGTTCCTGCGAAGACCTATACAATGTCTGTTGCCATGCACAACGGGTGCTGGCTAGCATCACCAGATGTAAGCATTGCTTCTCGGCCACTGCAAGTGCCAGTCTCAAGCCTGCATAAAGGAGGAGGGCGACGCTGTTCATTTTAGTTATGATAAAGCGTCGTTAATGGAATTCTATCTTGCTTTAGGTGAAAGGTCAGTGTGTTAAGGGTTAGCCAATCAGCGTACTTCAACTCCACTGATGCTAGTAGCGCAAGAGTGAGAATGCGATTCATAAGGAAAGGTGAACTTCCCCTAATTTAAACAACCCTCCCATAATTAGGTTTATTTTACCCATTCATCCTGCTCTCGTACGTGGATCTTCCACAATGCTGTATCCAACCCAAACAAGCATTCATTCATCCATTCGTTCATTCTTTCGTTCTTTCGTTCGTTCTTTCGTTCATTCGTCCATTCATTCGTTCATTAATTCGTTCCTTCATTCATTCATTCACTCATTGATTGATTCATTCATTCATAACTGTTTCCAAAAAGACATCGCAATATAGAAAATGGTTCTGGGGTGGAAAAGAACAGACACAGAGGAGACTGAGTTTCCGCTTATAACGACCCGCTTAATGTAACATCGAAATCAGTTTAAAATGACGAATGGTGCAGCCTATTGTCACTCCAACACCTAAATCAATTCGCTTCCTCCATTACCTGCCCACGGTATAAACGATCTGGTTAGCGCAGTCTTCCCAACCTGGGTCCCGTTATCCTGATATAGGGACGACGCGGCTGGGTAATATTTATGCAGCTTTTTCTGTAGGAAATGTGAAAACTACGAATTATCAGTACTGATATAGACCTATGTAATGTAATTAGTAATTTATATAGCGCCGCTCACAGCCGAGGCCATTCAGTAGCGCTCAATGCCTATGACTATTTGATGAAACATACAGGAATGTAGAAATAGTTGCAACACTACGTTTGAATACAATGAGCGTTGTTCGTTATTTAAATGAAGAACTAACTGTAGTAAGAAATAAATTATTACAGTAGTTTTATATAGCGCCCCTTCAAGACAGTCTACCCAGGAGCGCTCCCAGCCCAACCTCGGCCATAATAAATAAATGCCGTTGACTGAATGACTTTTAGTAATGGTGCCTTCCTCTGAAAAGGATGGGAACCAGTACAGCTTAGAGTATTCAATGCAATCCTAGTCTTATGTTTTATTCATAAAAATTAGAAATTCTTAGAATCTCACCTGTTAGATGTGACTGCATTCTGGTTTTTCTTTTCTGGTAATCCTGTTTTGTCACTTTTCTTTCTTCGAATTTCTAACCGTAACGGGAAAACTGACGGAAAAAGGAGAAATGGACGAATGCAAGCCCCAGATGGATGGATGGATAGATGGATGGATGAAGGATGGATGGAGCGATGGAAATGAAACACGGAGCGTCGCAGAGTCAGCGTCGCAGGCGTTGTCTTTGGCTGCTGAGCCAGAATCCGTGGAAGCAAGTGGTCGGCGGATGGATTGGATGGATAGACGGTCAGCGTCCTCAACGAGCTCTGATCAGCCGCAGGCGCGCATCGGCGATGTGCGTCTCTGTGCTTGTATGCGTGTGTGTCTGCGACAGTCTGCCTAAGTGTCACAAGTGTGTGTGCGTGAGTCTAAGACCTGTGCATGCAAGTGGCTTCGGTAGTTTGTGTATGTATGCGCCGGCGTCTGAAGGAATGCTTGCATGTGTATTACACTGCATAAAATAACAACATAACATAACTTATCGCTTATCGCATTATCGCATAATTTATCGAGCAGCGCTGGCGAATAATCTAAGCGCTCGTGAATAAGCTGGTGCCCTGCGCTTGGCTTTCGAGTGGCGCTTTAGAAGTTTGGAGATTACGATTCCGATTATCGCAACATAGCATAACAGCATAACATGACGCTGTATATTGTTACGTAACATTACAATCATTGCCTTTACATTACATTACCTCGTATTGCATCCCAATACGTCCAATCAGAGCACACTATCACATTACGGGACATCACACAACGAACATTGATGGCCTTTAATGTTGGCTCTGAGGAAGCCTTACATCTGAACTTGAGGAGTGGCGAAAGGAAGCTGGCTTCAAAGTGTACTGATAGAACGAATAGGCATTGCATACATACATACATACATATTCATGCACATATACATACATACCTACCTACCAACATACATACGTACGTACATACACACATGCATACATACACACATGTATGCATGTAAGCACGTTTGCATCATGCATACAAACATGCATGCATGCATACATGTATGTATGTACTGTATGTATGCACAAAATTATAATTAATAACCATAACCATATGCCAAAAAATGTGCCTTTGTTACAGGTGGCCCATTAGCGGAACCTAGGTCCTTTAGGACCCCTTGTTGCTTGTCTGGTTTTTTCTTCTTTTGTACTTGCTTTTCGTTGTTTTATACTTGGGTTCAATAAAATATATGGTTATGGCTATGGTTATACACACATACATACATGTAAACATGCATAAACGCATAGATGCAAATATACATGCATACACATATATTATATGCATACATACATGCGCATATAGGCCTACCTGCAGTCATGCATACGTATTACTACATATATATACACATACACATACATACATGCGTGCATATGCTGCTTTAGTAAGCCTATTGCTGGAAGTCACTTGAAAGGCTTTTGCTGGATTGTGAAAAGCCCGAAGGAAGTCATCTGAATCATTCAGTTACTCTCGGTTTGTCACCGGTTTTATTCAGCGAGTGAGAATATTCGGCGAGTAAATCGGTCTCTTTCGGTCGGATTGGCGAGAGTCAGTGAGCCAAGACTCACAAGAGAGGACGAAATGGAGGACGAAAGAAGAAATCGATGACCATCTCAACCGCAATGGCAGCGTTTCTCTGCCTCTGTCTCTGTCTCTCTGTCTGTCTCTGTCTGTCTCTCTCTCTTTCTGTCTGACTGTCTCTGTCTGTCTTTCTCTCTCATTCTTTCTCTTTATCATTTTCTCTGTCTCTGTCTGTCTGTCTCTCTCTGTCTCTGTCTTTCTCTTTCTCTCTCTCACTCTCTGTTTGTCTGTCTGTCACTGTGTGTCTCTCTGTCTGTCTCTCTTTCTCTCTTTCTCTCTCTCTCTTATTATTTCTCCTTGTGCTGTCTCTCTCTCTGTCTCTGTATCACTCTCTGTCTCTGTATGTCTCTCTTTCTCTCTCTGTCTCATTATTTCTCTTTGTGCTCTCTCCTCTCTGTCTCTGTATCTGTTTATGTTTCCGTCTCTGTCTCCCTGCCTCTCTCTGTCTCTGTCTCTATATATTCTGTCTCTCTGTATGTGATCTCTCTTTGATCTTTTTTTCTCCCTCTCTTTCTATCTCAAATACTCTTCCTCTGTTTCTGTCATTCTGTCTGTCTATCTGTCTGTCTATATGTCTGTCTATCGATCTGTCTCTCCATGTGCACTACAGCTGTCTCTTCTTTCTTCTTATCTCTTCTCTTCTTTCTGTCTCGACTACTTATCCAATGCTTCATTCTGCACACATCGGCATATACATACAGTATACCTTCGCTTATGTATACTCGCATATGTATATACGCAGATGTATGTATAGTATACAGCCAGGTTCATATCTGCAAGTGTGGGGCGAGTACAGGGACCGACGGAATCGAACGGTCTTATGCTTTGACACTGACTAAAGATTAAACAGCGCCATTGATTTTCTTCGATCCAACGGCGGCTTAATTCACGACGAATCGTCTTTGGCTTGGCTGAGAGAGAGAGAGAGAGAGAGAGAGAGAGAGAGAGAGAGAGAGAGAGAGAGAGAGAGAGAGAGAGAGAGAGAGAGAGAGAGAGAGACAGACAGACAGACAGACAGACAGACAGACAGACAGACAGAGACAGACAGACAGACAGAGACAGAGAGACAGACAGAGACAGACAGAGACAGAGACAGAGACAGAAACAGAAACATAGACAGAGACAGAGACAGACAGACAGGCAGACAAATAGAGCAGAGACGGAAAGGTTGGAAAGATGACAGGAAAAATGACGGAGAAAGAGATGGATGACGGAAGATATGTGTAGAGGTAACTGGAAGAAGAAGAAGAAGTGGGCAAGAGAGACAGAAAAAAATAGCAGTCCCTTACTATTATAGCCAGAGAGACAGCAATGGACATTATGTGTTACCGACTTCATTTTCTTAACCTCGGCATATAAGGACGGGTGACCTCGCCATTGCCGTCTCATCTTCCCATCCACACTGTACGGTCATGGTACTCATTGTAGCTGAGTTGGCTAGAGGGTACCAGTGAAACAGAAATTTTGAAAAAAAATTTACCCTGGCGGGGATTTGAACCCCGGACCTCTCGTTGTTGACAGTCCAGCAGTGGAGATCGGGAGAACGGAAACACGAAAGGGAAAGTGGAGAACGGGTACATAAAGAACTGACATGCCAGACTGATGGTCGTGGGAACATGAGCCGAGGTTTTTAGAGGCGATATATCCAACATCCTGACGCATATATGCATACATGAGAAGAAGTTGAAAAATATCAGCGTCTTAGAAGCGAAGTGAACAGATATATGAGAGAAGAAGACAGAGAAAAGAGAGGAAGGAAAGGAGAAGGAGATGAAAGAGGAAGACAGGAAGAAGGAAGAGAGGAAGGAGAAAGAGAGGAAGGAGGAAGAGAGGAAGAAACGGTATACAAACATCTCTTCGTTCTCTGTCTGTCCTTCTATCTGTCTGTGCTTCTGACCGTCTGACTGCCTGTCGTTGTCTTTCTGTCTGTTCGTCCGTCTGCCTATCTTACTGTTTATCTGCCTTTCTGTCCCTGTCTGCCTATGTCTGCCCGTCTGTCTGTCTCTTTGTCTGTGTGTATCTGGCGACTGTATTTGGCGTTGGACGAGAGAGGGCGACAGCTAGGAAGGCAGCGCAGTAGAGAGTGACGCGGGGAGACAATCTTGTCCCCATCCCCGCCCCGCAAAAGGTAAGTCTTCCCCATCCCCGCCCCATCCCCGCAAGTTTTGTCCCCATCCCCACCCCATCCCCGCAGGCTTTCTCCCCGTCCCCACCCCATCCCCGCAGGACAGCATCACATTCCCCGCAAACAGTTTTCACCCATTAAAATTTAAAAACACCAATTTTTAGCTTACAAAGCCATTTGTATTGCTGACTGCATTAATAAAACGTTATGCAAAAACCGATTATCTTATCGACAGTTTGCGTTAACCACGCCCTTGCTATTTCTGACTAGTAAGCTTCAGGAAAAAATCTCCTTCACAAGTTCTCAACATCACCTGGACTGATTTGGGATTGTACTTGTATCTCTTAAAATGACATGTTACTACTATGTTAAAAATTAATTCATCAGCATAGACAAACTCGTAAAAGGGCTAAATATCACCTTTACTTTAACTGTAATATTACTTTAAGATATTCGGTCACTTTTTGTTTTGTTAGTAAAACGCAATGCTATTTTCCAGAAATAAAATGCTGTTCCAAAGTTCTAGTCCATTAAATTTTTATTCTTACCGTATTATCTTTGGCGCACATGTACACCACACTAACTGCTAAAGTGCATCTAAACTTACTTGTCCACTGAAAATACGGTCTTGTGAGAAGAATTGAATTCTGGCATTGGTCAACCTTTGGGTTCAAGGTAGGCTATGACCGCCGACTGATTTAACGTGCAATTTCAGCCAGCTAAATAATTCACGTTCGCAAATTACAGACACGCTAATAAAACGGTCAAATATAACTTTTAGTTTAACTATAATTACTTTTAAAACAAAATTCGGTCGCTTTTTGTTGTTTCAACAATTTATTTAAAAACAATTCCGTAGACAGGAAGTAGTTCACCATTGATATGATCCAATGATATCTATATTTAGACCTAAACATAGATATCGATGATACGAGCAAGTAGCGTCAAAAAGCGAATGGAACTGGAATTTTAAGTAAGTAAGTAGATTAACTAGGGAAGTAAATAAATTACTGCATGGTAAATATAATTAGACTATATGCTGTATAAACTATAAAACTACAAGAGTTGCCATTACCGCTGTTTTATCGCCGGTTTATTCCCCATTACCGCGGTATTGCCGCAATTGTTGTCCCCATTACCGCGGTATTGCCGCAATTGTTGTCCCCATTACCGCGGTATTACCGCAAATGTTGTCCCCATTACCGCGGGGTTTACCGCGGTTACCGCGGTTTCCCCGCGGGGAAATTCCCCATGTCACTCTCTACAGCGCAGGTCTTTCTGCGTCTTCTGGTTCTCTGCATGAGATGAATCGATCCAATTTCGTCTAAGCGTCACAAGGACTCGTTTCTCTCCAAGTGGACGCTCGGTGGGGAATCGAGTATGGGGTGGAATGAAAGGGGAGAAGGCCAGTGGGGCGCTCAAGTCGATTAGAGCAGCTCGGCTGAGAATACTAAGATGCTGGACTCAGTCGACTGTTCCAGTTCCTTTTCTTCGCGCTAGAGCTGTACCGATATCGCTTTTCGCCGATTATGCCGATATCGCGTATAGAGCGATTATTAAATTTCCGATACCGATACCGCGTATAGCCGATTATTAAACTGCCAATACTAATCATGAAACCAAATATTTCATTATTTGTTTAGTCAAAATGTTCGGTTCCGAAACATAAACCAGTAATCTATCGTCACAACTATAAAGGTGGACGTTCAAATTAAGTTGGGAAGTTGTTAACGATAACTATATTTTAATGCGTAAATAATAAGGGACGTAAAACGATAGATAAAATAGATGAACAACTTGGAATATGCAATAATTCAAGTAAAATTATTAAATTATAACACAATTTTGACATCGGCACCGATTAACCGATTATTTCTGCCGATACCCGATGATACCGATTGTTCTAATAATCGGCCCGATTACGCGTATGGCCGTTTAATCGGTACAGCTCTACTTCGCGCTCTTCATCTCATTGGTAAATCTGGAGGGGGAGTCCTTCGGTTCCCACGGCCACCGGTGATCGGGGTGGGACCACCGGTTCCCAAAGCCCGGATTATCACCGCTGCCCGTTCTGTCACGTATCGGTCATCAATGGATGCTTGGTTGGACGGCTGCTTACCGTCGGGTGTCCGTCTGGTTTCTATAGCGACTAAAATAATTGCGACGTATTAAGCTCAGGTTCGCTTAGCTCTGTACCTCAAACGACAGACAATTTGAGTAATTTGATGAAGTGATGTTTGATGATTTGAGTAATTTGATGAAGAGATGTTTGAAGATTTGAGTAATTAGATGCAGAGATATTTTGATGATTTGAGTAGTTAGATGAAGAGATATTTGAAGATTTGAGTAATTTGGTGAAGAGATATTTTGATGATTTGAGTAGTTAGATGAAGATATATTTTGATGATTTGAACAATTATGTGAAGAGATATTTGACGATTTTAGAATTTAGATGACGCGATCTTGAACCATTTCAGCAGATATTTGACATTTTGAGCAATCAGATGAAAGGATATTTGACATTTTGGACAGTTCGATAATCCGATGAAGAGATATTTGACGATTTGAGCAGATATATAAGAAGAGATATATTTTGTTGTGACGATGTCATTTTTACCTAAGGCAAAGTCAAGTTAAATAGGAAGCGTCCAAGAATGGACTAGCTATATGGACATTACAATGGGGGTGGTAGCTGGCTTGCGATGGTTAGCTGCCAGTTTGTTGTATATATATAATATAAGTCGTTTGTATGAACAGAGAGCCATAGTATATTGCATTGTTAGAAGGGGATGACCCGTCGGGGGCTGCTAAAGGTAAACCGTCGTGTTTTGCAAGCCAATGACCCAAGGCTCCATTCCAGTCCCCAACAAAACAACGAAACTGGGGCTCAGGGCCGTTGGAAATGTTTCTTGAAGGCGGTTCAAAAATATAACCTATAGTAGAGGAATTTTGGGCGACGTCTAAGGTTCGAGACGGTTACCGTTTCAACCAGCTATACAATGCCATACAATACAACTGTAACCGATATTGCCCTCCATCCTAAGTTCATAATTGCACACGACCAAACGATAGAGCATCGATGGCGCTGAGCAACTATGAGTGAAGGACTCGCTCAATGTCCCTACACAGTAATCGCTTTGGGCGAGGCTCGAACCCGTACTCTCCGAGTTACAGGCCGAGCGCTCGAAGCGATTGGCCACCGTGCCATACGCTTTCGGATTTCGATCAGGTTGGCCAAAGCCGATGATTCTTAACCATGATCTCACTTTGAGCCATTATCAATTGATAATGATGTGCATTATTTAACGGTTGTAGTGGTGGGGCTGTTTTGGTGGAGGTAGTGGTGGTTTTGGTGATGGTAGTGGTGGTTATGGTGATGGTAGTGGTGGTTTTGGTGGTGGTAGTGGTGGTTATGGTGATGGTAGTGGTGGTGGTGGTGGTAGTGGTGGTGTTGGTGGCGATGGTAGTGGTGGTTTTGGTGGCCGTAGTGGTGGTTTTGTTGGTGGTAGTGGTGGTTATGGTGATTGTAGTGGTGGTTATGGTGATGGTAGTGGTGGTTATGGTGATTGTAGTGGTGGTTATGGTGATGGTAGTGGTGGTTATGGTGATTGTAGTGGTGGTTATGGTGATGGCAGTGGTGGTTATGGTGATGGTATGGTGGTTTTGCTGGTGGTAGTGGTGGTGGTGGCGATGGTAGTGGTGGTTTTGGTGGCGGTAGTGGTCATGGTGGTTAAAGGTGGTGGACACAAGGGGAAGTCCCAACTATATGGGCGTTGTGTCACGCGTGCTACGGCGCCATATAAATTGTTGTTGTTGTTATTATTATTATTATTATTATGATTATTATTATTATTATTATTATTATTATTATTATTATTATTATTATTATTATTACAATTATTATTATTATTATTATTATTATTATTATTACAATTATTATTATTATTATTATTATTATTATTATTATTATTATTATTATTATTATTATTATTATTATTATTATTACAATTATTATTACAATTATTATTACTATTATTATTATTATTATTATTATTATTATTATTATTATTATTATTATTATTATTATTATTATTATTATTATTATTATTATTATTATTATTATTATTATTATTGTTGTTGTTGTTGTTGCTGCTGTTGTTGTTCTCGTTGTTGTTGTTGCTGTTGTTGTTGTCTTCAGAGGATATTTGAGACGGGTGCGCCTATTGATCATTGCCTACACTACATGCGTATGCTAATAAAGTCACTAGTTGACTTTGCATGTACTGTTCTACTCGGCACCCAGTTCGATGATCCACTGAAAACAGTGGTGATCGTTGGAAAAAAGAGGTGGTGAATGTGGTTAAAGGTGGAGGGCCAAGGCCCAATGGTTATGTGCGAACTCAGTACTCACTATGGGCGATTCCTCAGAGGACGTTTTAGATGGTCATTGCTGTCCGTTCTGGCTATTTCTCCAAAGGCTTGAACATAATTATATGCATTTACATAATGTATCTTGAGACCGTTGAATAAATAAATTGCCAGACACATGCTTAAGTCTAATCGCCCGAGACTTCATGTATTATTCCACTCGATATCCATATTTGTCCTGTGAGAAAAGTTAGTAAGTAAGTGAGTATTTTCTATATTAAAAAATCTTAGAACAAAGCGCTTTGATATGCACTTTGAGACAGTCTGTAACCAGTTTCCTACTTCCTGATTGGCTAACACAAATCTCTGCTTAACTGTAATGTCTGGTATTAGCAAGCACAATTTTTTAAAGACGCTCTGAGGAATTGTGTTCAGCATTTGCACTTTTCAACTGTAGACCGACATAAAGTAGGCTACGCTGCCACTATAATTGCGTCCTGGGTTTCAAATGTGATAAAAAAGCTATGGATATGGAATAAATGACGTCAAAATGTGGTTTGTAAGAAGACGTCATAATGGCAGTCTCAGTGATTGTTCTTTATAGGTCAGTAAGTAAACAAGCAATAAATCAGATGATTGATTACTTGAGTAAGTGAGTAAGTGAGTGAGTGAGTGAGCTGTTAGTAGGATGATCTTCGACTCTGTTGGCTTTGAGCTTGATGGCTTTGAGTTTGGTGACTTTGGATATGGCGGTTTGGGTTGCACTGGATTCCATTGCTTTGAATTGGGTAGATTCGGTTACTTTTTTGCTTTGTACGACTAGGTCAGATTCATTCATTCCGAGAATTTATATAGCGCCTCTTCAAGAAACCTACTCAGAGGCGCTCCCAGCCCAGCCAGATGGCTTTGTGTTTCGGTGAATATGAGTTTGTTGGTCTGTTTCTTATTGGTTTTAAATTATTAGTTGTCCTTAGATCAATTGACTGAATTGGGTTGCTTTCTCTGAGTGATTTTCAGTGGAATAGCTTTTATTTTGGTGGCTCTGTTATAAGCGGCTTTGGATTTTGTTGTTTTGGGTTGCGTGGCTTTGGTGCAGTTGAATTGGATGGAACAACTTCGACTTTGGTCGCTTTGGGTTGAACGGCTTTTGATTATGTGGTTTAGATTGGTTGGCTTTAAGTTGGGTGGACTTGGGATGGATCCAAATGGTATTATTTTGCTAGGGGAGTTTTGACTTGATGGCAACGCATCGATTCCTTTGGTCGCGTGGAATTGGCGGCATCGACCTGGGTAGCGTTGAGTTGGGTAGCGTTTAGTTGGGTAGCGTTGAATTAGGTAGCTTTGAGTTCGATAGCGTTGAGTTGGGTAGCGTTGAGATGGGAAGCGTTGAATTGGTAACGTTGAGCTGGGAATTGGGTAGCAATGAGATGGGTAGCGTTGAGTTGGGCAGCGCTGAATTTGGTAGCGCTGGGTTGATTCGCATTGGCTGAAATGGCGTTGGCTTTTTAGGCCAGATCCTGTTATTTTTGATTGATGTTGTTGACTGTGTCGTATTGATACAGCTCTTTCGAGGTGGGTGTGTCAATAATCAACCGCCAACGATCTCATGAAATATGCGCAGTTGCACACAGAACGATGTGTGATAACAGGCATTCGTATCTATTCAAAGCCATATTTACGTCATTGGGAAAAATATATATTTCAGTTGGGAAATATATAAAGGAAATGTCAGTTGGAAAATGCGTCAAAGTTAAAAAGTATAATATAAAGGCTAATGAGTTTTGGATGGAATGATGGCATAGAGATGGGTTATGAACATCAATGAAAAATGGGACATTTAAGAGAGAGAGAGAGAGAGAGAGAGAGAGAGAGAGAGAGAGAGAGAGAGAGAGAGAGAGAGAGAGAGAGAGAGAGAGAGAGAGAGAGAGAGAGAGAGAGAGACAGAGACAGAGACAGAGACAGAGACAGAGACAGAGACAGAGACAGAGACAGAGACAGAGACAGAGACAGAGACAGAGACAGAGACAGAGACAGAGACAGAGACAGAGACAGAGACAGAGACAGAGACAGAGACAGAGACAGAGACAGAGACAGAGACAGAGACAGAGACAGAGACAGAGACAGAGACAGAGACAGAGACAGAGACAGAGACAGACAGACAGACAGAGACAGAGACAGAGACAGAGACAGACAGACAGACACACGGACAGAAAGACAGACAGAGGGGAGAGGGAGAATGACACAGAAAGCGAGGAGACAGACAAAGATATAGACAGGATGTGCGGGGGGGGGTGAAGAAAGGGTTTGACCTTAGGGTCATTTGGTGACGTCTCACCTGCACGCAACGACACAACGCCCTTTGATCTTCACTCACTGTCTTTTTATCGTCCTGTCATTCTCTTATTTTATTCGTCCATTTCTTCACTTCCTGCTGTTTCTCCTCCTGCTCATTATCACCGTCCTTTCCCCTTCTCCCCCAAACTCATTTCCTCCTCATCAACTGCCTCCCACAACACCTGTTTAAAGCTCATTCCTCTTTTCTCCAACTTTTGATCTTCCTGGCCGCTTTCTTTCTCCTGTTTCCATCGTCGATGACATTTTCTTCCATTTTCTCCGCCTCCTTTTCATACTCTTTCACTCCTTTCTACTTCCTCCCTTGTAGTCTTGTAGTATCCTCTCTTCATTCAATCATTCAGTTCTTCATTCATTCATTCATTTAAAGCATTTATATAGCACCTCTTCAAGACAACTACTCAGCGGCGCTCTGGTAAGTCCGCTCCCTTCCTCATATTTATATTCCTCCTTCTAGCCTTTTCCATGCACGCTCCTATACTGCATAGTACAATACAATACAATACATTTCAGTTCGATACAGTACAAAACAGCGACAATACCACGATATGAATATCACGTAATATATTATCTTAAACTTCAATCCCTAGCAAAGGGATGCATTATATTAGATTGACTGTACCGTATTCATAATGTTTTCGCGGAAATTCGTTCTATAAAAATCACCAAATCATATTTCCAGATGGTGCACAGAACTCAGACACAGAAAGCGTTTCACTACAGAGTGGTGTAGGCTGTAGCGTGGTAAAAAGTGTCCGCTTGGCGAAATTCATGCCTGATCTATGTTATTTATGTACAGTGCATTTGCTGGTAAAAAAGTCCAAAGCCGTTCAAACGACTGTTTAATGTTCGCTATAAGCTACGCTTGATGTTGACACTTTATCTTAAGCTAAAAATATGAAGCTGGGACCCAGTTCAAGCGATTCTATAGCCTACGAATATGAACGTAAAGGCAATTAACTTTATTGGTACATAAAGTAATATTTGCGCAGCGCATTTGCCAGCATCTTCGCTCTCTGACGAAAGGAGAATGGTGCAACTTAAGATCAATTAAACTTTATGTTGCGCAAAAACGTTTATGTGCGTAAAAACGGACTTTTATGTGGCATTTTAGGCCTCTCTAGGTGGCATTTCTAGACCTCTTTATGTGGCATTTATAGGGCTCTACATGTGGCATTTCTACGCCTATTTATATGACATTTCTATGATTGTTATGTGGCATTTTAGGCCTCCTTATGTGGCACTTCTATGCCTCTTTACCTGGCATTTCTGGGCCTCTTCATGTGGCATTTATAGGCCTGTATGTGGCATTTCTGGGCCTCTTTATGTGGCATTTCTAGGCCTCTTTATGTGGCATTTCTATGCCTCTTTATGTGGAATTTCTGGGACTCGATCGCAGTCAGATGTTAAGCCTGTCCGACGTTGATAGTGTAATTGCATGTGGCATTCGCAATTTATAGACCTTGGTATATGTCTGGGTGGATCAAGCGTTTGAAGTTAGTGGTTGGAAAAGATAAACCTGCCTCTGAAGGGGAGGGATTAATGAGAGGAAAAACGTCCGTCCATGAAGGAAGTTGATGCGGGACGAGGCTTAAAACGAGGAGGGGCGTACGTCCGTAACGTTAAACATTATATGTATGGGCAGTTGTATATGGTTAAGAAGATAAAGGCACATTGCTATTATGTTTATGACTGTATACATTCAAATTTAGAAGTGAATTGTATGAGAGTATGAGACAAAGTCATATGTGCAATGTTGTGCATGTTGATTTAGATGTATGCATGCATGCACGTTTTTATGTATTTATGGAAATTTAGAATAGTATTCATGATTTGTCCACTTTTGGCAGGGCATTGGCAGCGACCAGGGCCGCATTAAGGGTATAGTGCGGGCCCGGGTGCTGTGATTATTATCTTTCAAAAGCCACTCTGATAACCACCGGTCCCCACGCACATACTTATAAAATGCAGGCCCCTCAAAACTACGGGCCCGGGTTCTGCAGCACCCTAAGCAGACCCCCCTTTATGCGGGCCTGGCAGCGACCTTGCCTTATCTTCTTTATGAATTCAGACTATGAATTGCATGCAGGCGGACTTTTGCAAAGGAACAGTATAGACTATCTTTCTGCGTTTGGCATAGGCGACGTTGCCAAAGTGTTGGCTGATAATGGGGTTGGTGACGATTAGAGTCACGCCTGAAGATCATGGAAGGAATTCATCATTGGTCGGTTCCCGTTCAGACTCTCCCTTCTGTGTGCGCAAAAAACTAGGGTTATTGCCCGAGTAACGAGTCGTGCTGGAGCTATAGACATGATGATGATGACGATCCGTTGGAATCCGTATCAGCCATATAGGATGCGTCGTAAAAAGAGGAAATAAATGGAATGAGCGGAGGTCACGCGGTTGGGAGATGGCTTTGTGAAGAAGAGCTTTCGCTGTTCAAATAGAATTCCGTGTTAGGCTGATTGAGAAGAGGAGATCGAGGAGGAGGAGAGAATTAATGAACATAGAATAGAGTTGAAGACAATAGAAGACAATAGAACAGAAGAGCAAGCAAAGAAGAGAGAAGAGATGACAAGAGAAGAAAATACAAGCGAAGACAAGAGAAGAGGAGAAGAGAAGACAAGGAAGAGAGGAGAAGACACGAGAAGAGAGGAGAGGAGAGTAGAGGAGAGGAGAGGAAAAGAGAACACAAGACAAGAGGAGAGAAATAGAACAGAAAGGTTGAGAGGAGAATACAGATAGCAAGGAAGTGACTCACGGTAACAGAGGAACAGTCAGACACAGACAACAGGAAGACAGAAAGACGCAGACACGAAGACGGACAAACGTGTCGCCAGAAAAGGCGCTTCATAAATCAAAAAAACCCGGTGTGTTTGCCAGGGAGTCCACCTCCTACATCATGGGATGATCGCATTATCTGTTCCCAGCGACCGACTGGTGTGGCAGTCGACGACCGACGGGAGACTGACCACGGACGGACCTCGGGCCATCCACTGCTCGGTAAGCTTCGCTGGTCGTCACGCGGGACTTGAAGGAGCGACGAATCGCAAAGGATTTGGCTCCGTATGAATAGCACCTGCACGACGCTGATAACGTTGCACTGTCATCCACTGCCGAAGAGGAAAGTTGCATCGGGTGGCGTATTGTAGGTTTTATTTTTTAGTGTTTTAACGCCCTTTTGACGTTCTATTAGGGTTCGATCCTCTCGTTTGGGATTAGCTTTGAGGATTTTGGCTTAGTAGAAAAACGGTGCTTGCGTTTATCTATAAGGAATAAACGATGGCATTAATT